>JAQNCA010000001.1:27835886-27861870 GCA_029783725.1 Acanthurus tractus | reverse complement strand
GAGTAAATAATGGCCACACCTGTCAGTATAATGCAATACAATATAGCAACACCAGCACTTCTTACAAAACTGAGCACTGAGACAGGATTTATTGCAGAACTGCTGCATTAGAATGCATTAGTTTAACCAGGCTGTACACAATTTTCTGACAACTGGGTGTATTTGTACGTTTAGTAGGTGAACAGTAATTAATTCGTGTTAATTTCACCGCGTAAACACATGCAGCATTTAATAACAAAACAAACTGAGACTTAAATAATGAGAACTCACTCGAATGAACTCCAGTTATTTTCGTTATTTTACTTGACTTGTAGCTAAACAGGTTTAAAGTTCATCTAATTTAGGTTGCAATGATAAAACCGGAGTTTCTGTTGATACAAAGAACCAAGCCAATGTTTTGTTTTACCCAAATTTTAAATATGTATGCCAATCTGTGAGGAACTCATTGGACTCATTTTTCTGTGAGGGATGCCAGAGATGCTGTGTTACTAAACACTGAGTCAACGACCCACCGTGGTTAAATAAATGAAGCCGACGGCAGAGGCCTTTAAGCTTATAGTACTGATAACAAAACTGTATATTTGTAGAGGTGGATTGGTCACATTATTCAAAAAAAAAGAGAAAAGAAAGAAAGAAAAAGATGCTTTATAAGCTCAGTAAAAACCAAATCCCTAAGAGTTACAACCAGCAAACTGCCACACAGTGAACCCAGAGTCTTTGGGGCCTTTAAGGGCCTCAGAACATTGTCCTTTAAGATTTAAACCTCGCGTATGATTGAATAAAACGTCGTCAATAGTCAGTCTTTCACTGCGAGGTGACAGTTTCCAGACTAACAGCCTCAGGCGGCCTCAGGTCATGTGATATCAAAACTTTCCTCCCTGTCCGGGTCGATCTCTCCACACCAGAGCTGCTGGGTGTCTCCAGTCATCAGCAGCTGCGTTCAGGATGGTCTGCAGTCTCCTGCTACTCTCATTCAGCACACCTAATGTATTTACAAAGCGGAGTTGCCTCTGACCCTATATCCTGCTCCCAGTGTATCCGGCCCTATAGATCTCCTCGTCCTCCTCGTCCTCCTCCTCCTCCTCCTCCTCCTCCTCCTCCTTCTCCTCTCCTTCAGCCCACCAGTGTTTCTGCCTCACACACTCGCAGACTAACACGCACATACACACAACCACACCATACACACTGGGAGAGTGGCTTTCCACTAAAGTGAAAAACAGGAAATTGGATGACATTGTTCGGTGCGCCGACGTCAGCAGTGAGAGATAGAAAGAGTAAACAGCTTCCTCCACCCCAGAGCTGGGACCAGGATGCAGGGAATCTTGGGATGCCTGCCCTGCTCGTGCTTCTGAGGAAAACGTGAATGGCTGCCCCGTTTGCTCACAGTCCCCAGATCTATTCGCCCCGATACAGCTTCCTTCAGCTGACATGCACTCCCTCCCTTCCAGGCTCTAACACCACTTCTTCTTTAACTACCATCTTTAAAACTTCTCCACATGTGGTGAAGCAGAGTATTATATGCAGAGCTGATAACATTCAAGTAACATTAGATGGGATCAGCATTTCCTCTATGGAGAGGGTCAAACGTGTTTGTCTCCCAACTTGTGATGGTGTCTCTCGTATGATATAATGTTCGTGTATATGTGTTCCTGTTAAAAAATGTGAATCAAATGGATACGAATCAATGTTCTTCATTAGGTCTGATTACAGTCTCAGCCACAGGTGTAGACGCACACTATGTACCAGACAGACAGGCAGACAGTCAGACACACTAACTCTCTCACACACACTGAGCTCAGTGATGGGCTAAATGGCACCGAGTGGCACATCAGCCTCGCCACACGCTGAGCCACTCAGATCGAGTGCTAGCTGCCCATGCTGTGTGTGTTACCTCAAAAAGAATAATTCACTTTCATGTGTGGCCACTTACATTCGCCACCCATAGATCTGCACCGAGGCTGTCGATAACAATGGGGCTTCAAACCCGCAACCAGCTCTGACAAATCGATAAGCAGCTCTGCAAAAAGCTCATCACTTTTTTATTTTAGGCTATTTTTTAAATAGAAAAGCAGAATTTCAAAAAAAATATGCATCTATCGTATATATTATATGCCACCACTGTTTAGTTTAAACATGTTTCTCCAAATTTTGTAAAAAAGTGAAGAATTACATGTCTCTTTATTGATTTAGAGGGTTTTATCTACTTTCCAAGATTAATGAGCCATTAAAAATAAATAAATGGATTATTAGAAAAATGCTTTGTTAGAGATGAAAACAGGCCTTTTTTCTTCACTTATGGAACATTTTTATTTTTTTTGTCATCAATATATTATAAAGTAAGGGCAAGTGGATTTCTGTATTCAAACACATTCAAACTTGGCCTTATAATGTCAGATGCAGCCGAAATGCAGACTTCATCCTCTCTGCTGTTTCCCCCTCTGCTGTGAGTGGGTGTGTGTGTGTGTGTGTGTGTGTACATATCTCAGTCCCGGTCAAACAGACACACTAAAGACACAGACAGCAGTGGAGAGAGACGAGACAGCAATGTAACCTGGTCACTATGTTTTCAGAAACCTCGCACTGTTCTTTGGCTGAGGGCTTCGCACCAAAACCTGAAGGCTGAAGCCCAGAAATGTCCTGAACACGGCAAAGCAAGGAGGAAAAACAGGACGATTCAAGAAGACAAAGATAAAAACATCAACACATACTTGTAGTGGATCATCATTAATATTTAGCTTGAGTACGAGTCTATAAAATTTTCTATAGTTTTTTAAGAAAATTCATCATGTTATGGCTTTTATATTTTATACCTTTAGTTTTTGATGAGTTACACATATGTAAGTTATCCAAATCAGTTACCATTATTGGACGCTAATCGCTTGATTTCTGGCATTCATCATGATTTTAGTTAAGTAGCTCTCATTTTAAATTCACTATATAGGATACGAAAGCTCTCACAGGACATTTCAACAACAACACAAAAACAAAACATACTCTAAGTGAACTGAAGTAGGTAATTTCATACAAATACTGTGCCACTGAAACTTTAAAAAAATACTGAAAAAACTTCTTTTTGGATGTGAAACGAATCAGATGCACCATTAGTTCATAATCTTCAAACCCCTTTGGTTTTAAGCCCGGTGTGAAGCAAATGATGATTAAGTGACAAAGTGATGATTATGTGCTAAAATTCAGAGTTGGAGGTGTTGGTATTTTCTCTCAGCAGGGATTTTAAATTACGATTTATTTTTAAAAGTAATCAAAACAAACATCTTATGAAGGGTCAGCAACAACATTAAAGTTAACCCCCCCGTGTGAATTAATGTATGAAGCCATTACTTTAGCACACAGGTGCCGCAGGAATCACGCACATCATCGATGATTAAGCCCGGACACCACAAGTCCAGACGTTAATACAACTTCCCACATTTCCAGCACTTCCTTTCCCTCATGTTTTCCTCTTATTTTCCTGCACATTGATGTCCATCGTTCTCCGACTCTCTGATTCATCAACATGCAGCAGCTCACATGCAAAAAAAACCCCCCACTATCTGAATGTACATTTTTTATCTCTGTCTTATTATATTTTTGTATTTATTGGTGTACAGCAAAATCACATGGCATTACTTCACAAGTGAAAAGCAACAGATGGCAATGATGCTTTAAAATGGCTTTAAAAAAACATGTCATGTACATTTCTGATACATTTATCTAATCTTATTTTTCTGCATGGCTTTAAACTGAAGATAAAGAGCAATAAAGAAGACTCCTCACTCATCCAAATAAAAAAATAAAGCATTCATCTAACAGGTCAACGTAATTGCAGTTCATTGGTTTAGAAAAATAACCGCAACCGTGTGTATTCTGGCTCCATCCACATGTCTTATCCATGGTGACCAAGCCCACACTCAGCCAGGCAGAAGACTTTAGTTGAGTCACTGGCATGGCTGAGGGAAACTAGGCCACTGTGGATCGGTTTGTCCCAGAACATCCTCGCTTTCTCTGTATTTCTGTCTCTCTCTCTCTCTCTCTCTCTAATGCACTACAGGGGAAAGACCAACCTCCTGCAACAGAAACTACAATATCCTGTAAAGGTCATGCACAAACAGAGACATTAAATTATTATTTTAAATATGCAAAACTAGATTCAGCCAGATATTTGTCTTTTTATTCATGTAGTATTATTTCCAGTGATTTTAAAAAAAATAATTTTTGTTATTCAATGTGTGTCAGATGCAAGGTCATGAGATGAACAATGTGCCTCCTCTCAACTTCAGTGACGATTGTTCAGCTGTGTGCACATGACATGATAAAATAACAGGCGACAGCACATGAGTATATATATTAAAAAAACACATCCATGTCTGACCTTCCTTTCCGTTTTGTCCCTGCAATCATTCACAATATCTTATGTATATGTTTTAATTCATCTACAAAAGAAGGAGCTTTTCACCTGCAATAAATTATGTTTTCTGCTTAGTTTTGAATGTAATATGAGCTAGGGCTGCAATCAACAAATACATCTATTATCGATTCATTAGTCAGATATTTTCTCAGTTGCTTTCTTAATTTATTTGATTTTCTGGGGCAAATGTAACACAAAGCTCCCTTAAGGCTGATTAAGCATGTTATTCAACATATTTCTTCATCACAAAATGTATTATAAATCAAGTCGTGATTACACAGTTAAATGTTTGTATTATTCTACAATTTATATCAAAAAATTATATTCTAAATTTTAACAGACCGTCTGGACTCTGGTTTCAGGCCTTCAGATACAGGTTTTAAATTTTACCTTGCATGGTAACATGCTGGTTTTACAGCGTCTTCAGCTGTATGAAGTGTAAACAAAAACAGAATGCAAATATTTTCAACAAACTATGCTTATCAACAACAGCTTCAGTCAGTTAAATGTTCCTAACAACAGCTGAGCCTTTCTGTGATGCCCCTTTCATACCCAGTCATGATGTAACCACCTGTTATCAATGAACCTGTTTACCTGTGGAATGTTTGAAAAAAAGGTTTTCCTGAATACTCCACAATTTTCCCGGTCTATTTTTGATCTTCTCCCAACTTGCATCAAATTTATAGTTGGCACACATTCACAGAAATCAATAAATTTGTAACTTAAAACATTAAATATTTGTTTTATTGTGGCCTAATCTGAATTAAGTTTATGTTAAATTTATGTCAAAATGACCACATTTTGTTTTGTTTATGTTTTTTCTCAGCCTCTTTGAAATGGAGAACCATAAAAACAGCTTGACATATAATAATAACCAAAACTAAAGTCTGACCCGAGAAAACACCCGCAGAAATTAAAGAACAAAACACAATTAAGAGAGAAACACACACACGCAGGCTGCTGATGCACACTTCTTCCACATGCTGCCCCAAATACGGCGATTTCTAATCAGCCACGCATGAAAGTGCACACAGATGCACACACACATTCATTGTTTTTCGAGCAGTGCTTCCAGAGTACGCCCTGACCTTTATTCTGTCTGCAGTGACATCTCTCCTACCTCACCAGATAGTGCGGAAATTCAAGCATACGGGAATGCGCACACACACGCACATACACATACACACACAGGGGGAAGACACCGAGTAACTCACAAGAGACAGAACTTGTCCTGGAATTCAGTCCCAAAACGCCCTTGAATGACGTCTGTGGTTTAAAAATACAGAGTTTGCAGAAAATGGATAGGTTACTTTATCCTTGGTGACCTGTCCCTGTTTCTCACCGGCGTTTCACACCTTGCAAGCATTGCCTAAGATATCACACAAAGGCCATTAGATGTGAAGTCCTGTTTTAAGTGCAATCTCTTCTGCTTTTTTTTATAGTTCAGCAGAGAAAAATGAGAAAAATATATTTTTATCATATATTCTGTTTTTATAGTTGTTTAAAGGGTAATTGATACGTTCATGGCAACGAGCTAATTTTAGAAAACACAGCAGATTTATTTTTGGCCTTTATTTACACGTGTATTCGAGCAGAGGTGGAGGACAAGGACCCCTTTTTGTAGGAGTCAAGAAGTCAAAAAGTGGTCCTCAGCAGACGTTATCATCAACATCGAAATGGCGACCACTGATCTCCTTCTTTATCTTGGGCAAGAGGTAAAGTCTGAGGTTACAAAATCAGGAGAATGTTGGACAAGTGGAAACCTGCATTCCTGGATGACTGCATGAAGGTCAATGTTATCTATTTTCTGAGACTGAGCTGACTTGCATTTTTCAATTACCCGAAACAGAAATATCACAAAAGTTATTAACTTCACACTTTCTACATTATCACAGAAAGAGTTGCACTGTTTGTGCATCTGGGACAAGCTGTATGACTCATGTTATAAAACCTCAGGCCAAAAAAACACCCGTTATTGATGCAGTGTGTTTATATTTTTGGCTAAAACAAAATGTGCATTGAGATGAAATGCAGGTAACGTGTGTGTAACATCATGGCGCATGCTGCATTCCCTCAGCTCCTGATGCTTCCTGGGCCTGCGTGCTTAGCCTGTGTCCATAGTGGCACAAGTGTCTATGTGATCTGTGCGTCACTGTGCCAAGGAGAGCAACCGAGGCCTGGCAGCGGAGCGGTTCCTGCCGACAGGCCAAGGGACAAGGGTTAGAGACTGTGCTTAGAGCCCTCAAACACCGGTCTACGGGGACATGAGAAGAAGAGCACTAACGAGAGAGGAGACGCACTCATTAAACATGGAGAGAAATGCATTAGGGCCGTTTGCTACAGTGCTATATAAACTGACTGCCAAAACTGTGATGATGGAACCGAGGCTGGGATTTCTGAGGTTTGAAAAAAAAAAAAAAAAGAAAAGAGGAATGAGATTTAAATGAGATCGGGAGATGTATGCCCTCGACTTTTATGCATCTCCTCTGGCTGTATTTATTTAAACTGGGTCCCCCCCTGCAATTTCCCTCTTCATCTTTTATTATGAGTGCTGTGAAAGCCTGAATCTACATACTACAAGAGCAGCAAGCCTGCCTGGTCAAAGGTGTAATGCAGTCATTTATTATTTCTATTAATGGTAAAAATCAAAGCAATCAAAGCGGCAGAGGTGGAGATGTTCTTACTTTTGACCTCTAGTACAGGACAAACTCCCAAAACACTGGATCCTACATTTCCCATGATGCAATAGCATATTTCACTCATCCTTCCCTGCTTCCAAAATGCAACTTATTATAACTGAAACACCTGTAGTTTGTAACACAAGCTTTCTAAAGTTTTACTCAAGAAAGAAAACTCTGTGCAGTCTGTCTCACGAGGAGTTCGCTGAATTTTACATGGAAAAAAAAAAGCCGTTCAAAGCAGCAGTTAATATGCAAAACCTTCAACGTCAACATTTGTTGAGACCCTCCAACCAAGCCGACGAGTTTAAACAGGAGCAGAAAGGACTGGTTGCCCCGGGAATGAGCCTGGCCAAGTCCCCGGTCAATCTTGTTGCACTTGTCTTCTCAAAGGCGTCCCACCAGCAGTCGAGGCCCGAGGGCAAAGCACCCCAGGCTTCAGAGGCAGCTGCAATGCCATCTCACAGCAGGATGAGGGGCAAGCATAACCCCTTCAACACACATAAGCACACACCTGAAAGTCATTCCCTACTGTTCATCATGCCACTTTGCCACTTGTCCATATGCATGTTAACAAAATGAGGTCTATGTGCAGCTGAGACTGTATAAAAACTATATATTTGTACTATCTGACAAAATGAGATACTAGAAAACAATTACACAAGGATTTTCCTGCAAGATTTTCCATCACTGGATCAGGCTTTCATGATACGAGAGGGCGTGCACCCGTATTAGTAAAGCAGCCAATAGGAACGACCTTTCTCTGACGTTATCTGTGATTGGCCATAGCCTCGAGTCATTCATTTTCATTTTCAAAAGTCTGAAAGACAGCCACGAGGACGTGTAGAGGTCTAGTTTTCTCTCAGACCACTTTAATTATGTAATAATAATAATAATAATAATGCTGGAAGGTTTTTATTGAACTTTTTCCCAATGATGCAAAAAAAAACCAACAACTTCCCAACTGAGCTTTAAAGAAAATATGCAAAATGAGGTCCCCAGTATTTATGACTACCAGGGTGTGTAAATTAATTAAAGACAGAAGACAGATCAATGAAAAGCCGAGCACTTTCTCCGATGTTCACCTTCAAGGTATTTCTGTCCTTATCCAGATTACCTTGAAATCCCCGTAAGACCTGGACAATCCTAAGCCATCGAGGGCTGGGCTGTGGGGCAGCCCCTTACTGAAACCACCTGCTCTTCCTCTGCCGCAAGAAGCTTCATTCAACACCACTGCTACTGAAGGCCCACACACCCGACTGCTTCCCTTTCCCACCTACTCATCCCAAATAGTACCCCAATTTTGCTCTATATAAACACACCAAAGGATGCTAGTGAACAGGTCTTTATTATATTTCTTTCATTATCCCCTTCCCCATGCGTTTATTAGCCATAAATCCTCAAGTTTCTCTCCTCCCTCTTTGCCTGTGTCATTTGCACTGTGATCCGCGGACAGCTGTTGCTCATGCCCGTGTTGTCCGCATTTGCCTTTCCCATCTTTGCTCATTCAAGGTAAGGTCAGAGGCCAATAAAGCAGAAGGACGAGCTAAAGGAGCTTGTGATGTCTAAGTGGGACACTGCCTGGTCCAGTGACACTCCATTATACTGTAATCTTACCGGGAACCTTTCCATTGCAGTCAGCCACTCCTCCTTTTCAGTCCAGCCAAATACATGACAACAAGCAGAGCACAAACAACAGGCTAAACAAGGAGAGCGTCTGGGTTGAATAAGAGATCATTAGTCTACAGTCACTTTGTTGCCAGATCCATACACAGCCGTACAGTCTTCCCTGTGGCCTAAAGAGAGGATTAGCATTAGCTATATGCCCAAGACAGCCACACCACCACTACTCTATCTGCAACTCTGCAAGGCTCCACCTCTCTGCAACAGCTTAGATGTTTTTGAAAATATCAGAAGCGGTTCTCCAAGGCTCTTCAGATGGCTGAGAGAGTATTAGATAATCACCGGACTCCCCCTCCTCTTTACCTGCTAAAACAGGAGCACTGATGTCACCATTGCATGAGGGATCAGTGAGTGACACGAGGTGGAGCGTCAGGCTTGGCACACAAACTATACTTGGTTTGAACACACATAGACGTATGCACACACACACACACACACACACACACACACAAACTCTGAATGAGGAATGGGGATTTGATGACTGCATGCCAACACACACACACACACACACATTCATAGAAGTTTGTAAACACAAAGATATACAGAGCTCAGATTTGTTTGGCTAAATATCTTCAGTATTAATAAAATCAATGGGTTAAGAGTAGGAAAAAAAATAGTAGTAAACAAAAAGGCTGAGAGCAATTTCCTGTCTAAATAAGTCTAGAAAGTTATACACAACTGAACATGCAGCTGTGAAATTTAAACCTCACTGGATACTGAATTTTAAATTGCACAGAAATATTTTACTATAGTTAGAACATTTCCTGTTTGATATTTGAATAGGTATTTTCAAAATTTCCTCTCCTGACTTGTTTAAACGTAGACTGAGTAAAAAGAAAAAAAAAACTCAGCTAGAAAAATTGTATTTATCATAATTTATCTATCTAAGAAATTTTTTAAAAAGGCTGCATAACGACTTTTTCTCCGTCACTGAGAAATTCCAGGTCAACCAATCACAGGCCTCCTGCCCCGCCCACCACTGCACCACTTTCCTGTTGGATAATCAACAGTAAGTAGAGAGTGAAATGATGACATCATGACAGCAATGACATGAAAAACGCAATTTTGACACATTAAAAAGCAAAACACAACCTCTGGCAGAACTTAAACAAAAAATGTAAGGCTTTAAGTTTCCTGTTACTAGATGATTTAGCCTTGTGAGAGATTATGTGGACGATGTTTGTGTGAAGAAATTACTGTGTGTGAATGCCTCCGCTTTTAACACACATTGTTGTATTACTGTGTGTATGATAATATAATGTTACAAACAGCAACAACCAGCTATCCGGTTACACTGCACACAGCTGAAACGGATGAACTGTGAGGAATGTAATCAGGCAGGTGTAACCAGTGCAATAAATGACACAAGTACTTTCGATAGATGTTTAACTACTGATTCACTCCTATTAGACAATGACAAATGTATTCCTTTGTCTTTCATTGTTGCTCACGTGTTTGCCAATTATTTTCAATGAGTAATGTAAGATCATAGTTTCCGCTGAAACATTTCCTGCTCTCCAAAGTGGCATCTAGATTATAAGTTTGCGACTCCACATATCAAACCACATGCAGTGGCTGAGCGCTATAATATGCTTGGTAACAACAAATGCAATTGGTTCATAAGAATTCTTTTTTCCAGCTGTCAGTAAACACTGTACAGGGGAAAACTGTGGCATTAGCAAGAAGCTTTCAAAACAAAAGTTTGAAGAAACAGTGGGGTTGTTTTGGCCTCTGATACTGTGAGAAATCGCTGGTTCAGGTATCAGCCAGAGCATGAGTACTTGCATCTGTCTGATGTGATGAGATTTATTTATTAGAAACATGACGAGGCTGGGGAGTTGCAGAGGACACCCGTACGCCACCAAACACACTTACACTGCACAAGAAACCAATATCAATACTTGAAAGTGACCTGTATAAGTGTGATTTAAAATCAGCACTCATTCAGACTTAATTTTTTTTTTTTTTTTTTACCCTAAATAGAAAAGCAATGCAGACAGGCTCACTTCCTTTGTTCTGCATCTCAGCCTCAATATCAATTTGCATGTCACGGCCAAATGGTTTGAGCTTCTTTTTTTTTTTACACTTCTGTTACAGCTTAGTGTCCCAAAGGTATTTTTCTTTGTATACAGTAAAGTCTGATCTTTGCAGGGGCAAAAGTGACATTTGCCAAAACCCAAAAAAAGAGAGACCGAGACAGGAAACTGACTGACTTTTTTCCTTATTATATAGTTAAAGCCTAAAACATGAGCTTTGAACTGTTGTACCGAACCCAAAATGTGTCCTTGCAACCACCCGCCTCATAGTACGAAAACAATGTGCACCATCTGTGCACTGCCCCATAAAAATTGTAAGGGATATATCAACTGAGGGTACAGTATATCTTCAGAGCAAACGGCAGGACACACTCCAGAGAGTTTTGCGTCATAGCTGTGTCCATTAAAACAAGGAAGGAGACAAGCAATGCCTGCTTAATGCGATGTTCAGCAGGTGAATAAGTGTCTTGCGTGTTTACTACAGCCAGTAAGCCGCAGGCCTGTTAACTTAAATCCATTGAGGCTCTTCTCTGCTCAGAGTTTCTTTAGCGAGGAGAGGCACTGAAATGAAGTCAAAGCCTCAGGAGCATTTTAATTCTAAAATAGTCTCAGATCAACTGCCAAATTTCGCAGTGAAATACCCATCAGGTTTATAATTTGATGCTAAATCTTTCTCAGGCTTTGGAAATCTTGCCCAGGAAGAATCTTTCAGCGCGCTGTACTATACACAACCTTTCTTCAGTTTACTCTGGCTGCAAGGACAGTGGTGTGACGGAGCGTGAAAATGGCCAAAGTACTCAAGTAACCAGATGCTGCTAACATGGCTGTTAGCATTGTTACCACGGTGTGTTATGCACGGTTACAGCAGTGCACAATTGCCACATAAGGCTCTCTTCCAGAGGAGATTAAAAACACGCCTATGGAGACTGACTCTGTGACACTATGCGAGAGAGATGACTCTCAGATGAACTCTTCCTTTAGGGGAACAAAGATTGTGTGTTCTGGACATTTTGTACTTTTTAAAACCATCCTGTAGTGTAGGATTAGGACCTCCAGAAATCTCAGTATAGAGGCTATGCGCATGACATTACTGCAGTGTCTGAAGAGTGCATTCATTCTCATCTGTTTGATCTATAAGATGAATATGAAGCTGCATCCAGTAGCTTAGCCTCACATTTGACTGGAAACAAGAGGAAACAGCTAGCATTATTCTTTCCAAAGCTAAGAAGCCTACAAGCACTCTTAAGCTCACAATATTTTCTGGAGCTGTTATATGCATGATGTTTGGTTAAAAGTCTTTATTTTAAGATACTCATTTGTTTCCCTCCAGCATTAGAGCTCTTTTTGTATGGGCACTGTATCATATGACAAGGCCACATCAGAGGTTTCAAGTTATATTAAAAAGCTACATATTATGAGCCTCATTAGCAAAAAAACTAACTGCCCAAATTAAGAATAAGCATATGTTTACATAAATCAACAAAGTTATTAAGGTAAAAACAAATTAAATATATTGTCTTTGCACTGTTTTAAAAGCAAATGATCAAATTCTGTTCAATTTAAGTGCCAACATTTTAGAACTTAGGTTGCAAAATAATGATTGGCTGCTAAACGTGTTACTGCAACTGTGACAGTAGAGATGTTTGCTGGACCCTCCAACAGAAACCAACTACAGAAAATCAACGACCTTGAAGACCACAGGACCGTTTTCTATTAAATATCACCTCATTGTCTCCTTCTGCACTCACCCCAACACACTGAGACTCTCCAGTCCAGTCGGCCCTACAGGTCTAAATGCATGAAGCAGGAAGCCACATTTGAGATACACATCGATAGTGTGATACATGACCCCTGCAGATGCTCTTAGCTTAAAAAACCCCAAAATTGGGTGAGACACAATCAAGGAGGAAGCTCAAAAGGCCACCAGTGGACCTGAGCCCACTCACATCTACATTCCTGTGAGCTTGTGAAAGAGAACAGAGAGCGCTGCTGCAAAGTAAACACTTATAGTGCCTTGTTGTGGAAGAAACACCATTTCCATAATCTCATGAAACCATCACATGCTGACCTGTGATACTAAATTCTTAACCTGGAGGGGGAGCAGAACGAGCATTGAATGTGGCCTTATGTGTTAAGACTATTTCAAAAACAATGGGAGGTTCTGTTTCATAAGTGCATGCACCCAACTGACACCTCATAAGTGAGCGAGCTCTTGGAGATGAAGAGATCTACTGTATCTACACTTAAGGTGACAGAGGGATTTATTATTCTATCCAGATGTGCTCTCTACACAACGTTCACGCTGTCTGCAGACTCTTGGTGTCATTATATCAAAAAAAAGGAGCTGCTTATTGCTCAAGAACAAACTGGTTTTAGGGAAATGAAATGCATAAATGTTCAATTTTACTGTTGACGTCTATACAAACATCTTGCAGGGTGATAAGCTCTGGAGCTGCCAATGTGCTGATCAATGGACGGTGGGTGCTCCACGGGCCCCATCTCCCTTCCTCTCAACTGCTTCTGCTCATGTGCCAGTGGAGATAAATGACATGGCAAAAAAAAAAACCCTACAGCCGCTGCAAAGGCTCCAGACAGGAAGGGAAACAGTCACTCTGCTGCTGACATTTTGTTTAAATAAAACATAATGAATGCCTGAAGTCATATTTAAAGCCTAGATTCAACAAGTTTGTTCCGTTTCTTTTTATGTCGGTGAAAAAATGAGGTACGAAAAAAATCCTACAATCACTAAAAAACAAGATTAGTGTCTCAGGTTTAAAGGAAAAGTTCAACATTTTTTGGAAAACTTAATTGCTGTCTAAAAAAAGAGTTCATTTAAAGATCCTTATCACTCTCATGTCTGTCTGACAAACATGAAACTACAACCAGCAGTCAGTTTGCTTATCTTTGTAAAAAAAAAAAAAGAGTGGAAACGTGGAAAAACAGCTAGTTTGGCTTTGTGTAAAGGTAACAAATCAGTCTACAAAACTGAAGTGTGAACATGACAGTTCACTCTTTACAGGAAATACCTCTTGGTCAGGACCAATAACATCTCGTTCTGGCTAAAGGGAGCCACGCTAGCAGCTTCCCCCTTGTTTCCAGTCTTTATGCTAAGCTAGGCTAACTGGCTGCTGGTTACAGTTACACATCAACTGTACAGACATGAGAGAAACCAAAATTTCCCTCAGTGGGAACCAAACAGCTAACTATGGCAGTGCACCATAGGTCAGTGCCATGCTTTGGGCTATAAAAGTCTATTGTACATGTGCACATGAAATCCTTGATGGACATAGATAAGCGTAGTTCATCACTTGATCCAATCAGCAGCTGTAAAGACAAAGACAACAGCAGGGCCATTGAAGTCGTCTGAACGCTAACATTTCTATGGGCGCAGAGGGGGACCGCTACTATTGTGCATTAAACTATATATGTATTGTGATGATAAAACCAGCTGTGAGTCAGAGAGAGAAAAATGCATTGACCTCAGACATTTGGAGAGTAATATTTAAGAAGAAAATTGTTTAAAGAGCAGGAGCGGCAGACGGGGAGGGGGGGGGAAGAGCCCCAAAAAAGTTTGATAGCCATGTGAAAGAAAGTGAAAGAGGGAGAGAAAGAAATAGAGCCAATATCAGTCTCTCTCTTCTCAGCCAGTAGAAAAAGCACAGTGGATTAATTCATCACCATGCTGAGCCTTTGCCCTCCTCTGGAATAAATTACCCAATGGCTCTCAACTCAGACTAAACACACACACACACACACACTCACACACACACACTACTGACCAAAGAGCGCACACAAAAACAGTGGGAGAGAAAACTGACAAATGGAGGGAGGCTGCGCAGGTCAGCGGTGTATCATATCTTACTACTCGCTGATAATAAAAAAAAAAAAAAGTAAGACGGATCACGTGAGGCGTTTTGGTTCAGAGACTTTTCAAGTTTGTGCGCTAAGTGTTAGCAGCAGTTAAGTGTTTTCCCCCGACTGAGGCTTTAGTTTAGAAAAGCAACCTTGTGTGCCTTGTCACTTCTGGGGATGGGAGGGTTTTAATGGGGGAAGTCTGAGGTACGGCTGAGTGATTCCACCACTTGTGTTGATGCATGCAGAGGCTGAAACCAGGCGGCCAGCAGGGTGGTTTCACTCTTCAGATATTTATATGAAGGGCTGGGCGAAATATCGACATTATGTCAATATCAGGGCAAGATACCGTCTTAGATTGTGGATGTTTTTTGTTACCTTTTCCTGTTTTTAATGAGTAAAAAGACACAATTACAGTTAAGTGATTCAATTTTCTGAACTTTTCGAGAACGTTCTAGCTTTTGCAATATTTCTTTTTACTAGTTTAGTCATTATAAGTCACATGACTAATGATTATTAACCAAAACTTCTGTGTAAGTATTATATGGAAGCACCAGTAATAATCCCTAGAATATTGTTGCAATTTTATATTATAAAAAGTGTCATAATATTTGAATTTGTTCATATTGAACTGCCATATTCATAAGTTTTGTACCTTTTCTTTTCTTTACACTATGTAGTAAGAGGTAAATGCTAAAACTGATTCTACATTTGCTGTTCAGAGGGGAGAGCTATTTTATTTTCTCAAGTCGGGGCAGTTAGACTGGAAAAGTCAAGGCCGTATAAATGGTATGGTGTTTTGCTGTGGTCTTTCTCTGTCTGTTTGGCCTGAAACACACACACACACACACACACACACACGCACACACACATTTAAAAAAAAAATGCAGACTATCACAGGACCTTGTACTTGAGCCTTATCATTGCCAGAGCAGCCCAGATGGTAAAGTAACCTTGACAAAGACTCACATCACACTCCTAAACTTCTATTGAACGGTTCTCACACTGCAGACGCCTGCACATGTTCGCTCTCCGTCTCTCTATCTCTCTCTCTAAGTGTAAAAAAATGTAAGCAAAGATACAGCACAGTTTTAACATTTGCTTAGTCCAGTTTTGTAATAAGCTTAACTTCATGCTCTTTACTGTAGGTACTGCCAGCTGTGTGCAGATGTGGAGGATTAGTGTTATCGTCCTTTCGGGGATGAATGGATGTGCGTGCTCCTTTTAGAGTCACAAAGACACAAACCAGGGCACGGACATGCACACAAAGACTCAAAACAAAACGCAAAATAATTAGACACACACAATTTGAGATGATGCCGGTCTCGTGTGACACACTGTCCTGGTTTTAACTGCAGCTAACAATTATGTATTTGTTTTTTAATCTTACAGTTATGTCCTCGGATCTTGGTCTAAAATGTATGAATAACAAACTAACAAAAATATATTTTTCACTTCACAACTTTAAACTGTGTCTTTTTCATCGATCAACAATCCAAAAACCCAGAGACGTTCCATCTGGATCACAAAAGACAAAAATAGAAGCAATTCCTCACATTTGAGAAGCTGAAATTAGACAATTTTTGGCATTATTGCTTAAAAAAGTGAATTTATAAACTTATCAGTTCACAAAATAACTTCAGATTACTAACTGATCAATAAATCAGCCTAATGTGTCAGGGGCTACCATACACCGTCAAATAATAAGGAAAGTAAACAGGAAGAACCGGTTCAAGTCAAGATCCAGTTCCAAATCCATGATGATAAAGATAATTTCAAATGAGGGTGAAAGCAGCATCTTCCTACCTGATACGGGCTTAAATTCTTGTATTTGACATTCTGCACGAGAAGCAGCACGTCTGTGAGGGAGAGTTAACATTACAGTTGACCTGATACTGTATTTTCCCTCCTGATACTGGTTCCAATACTTGAACTTTATGTATCGGCTGAAAGCAGCTGCATACTATTAACACTGCATGGATGTTATGTAATGGATGTGCTTCAAGTTTCACAAGTCGCTTGCAGTTTATAGATATTGGTAACTTGTGCTGTTAAAATAACCTCTTAAAGTTGCATACAGGTGGACGACAACACTGCTGTGAAGTGGCAGGGTCCGTTTTCTACTAAATTTAGTGTTTTTAGATCAGAGCATAAACATATGTAGTTGCTGATACCCGATCCTGTATTTGATCTGAGGCATTTCTGGAACTGGTATCTGTATCCGAACAATCCTTGTAGATTTCATTTGTCATAATAACAGGCATGATTAGTAGATTTTATTCTTTTACTGAGAAAATTTAAATAAAAATGAATGCTTAGCAAATATTCCCTCATGAAAGATGACAGACAGACTGTTGCTAAAACCAGCTCAACTCAAACTGATCAGGAATCAATCATGGAATCAGTATTGAATTGGACCGACGAGTACAATCAATTAATCAATTCCCATCCTAATAGGATCTGGTGCAGCTTTACTATTCCAGGTGAAACAGTCACACCTCTTAAAGTCTCTATTCCCACATATGCTCCTGATGAAATTCAAGACATTAGTGCTTTCTACACTTAGTGTGTGTTGCAAAAGACTATTTTGAATCAAGGTGGTGCACGCACACGATTCCAAAACAATCTATGACCGTCATTGATCTCTTACAGGACGGAGAAACCAAAAGAGCTGCCAAGACCAGCAGCGGCGTTAATCACCGGTCCTTGAATGCATCACGGCAGGAATGATGCACGAGTTCTGATGAGAGAAACTGAAACTTACTTTTATATACTTTATCCCACAGAAACAAACAAAAAAAAAATGACACCTTGCAGAACAGGGATTAACCATTTCCAGTCGAAAGGAGATTTTTATACCATTAGTCTAACTCAATCAGGGGACTAATTCAATCAAAGGCGCAGTGGGCGTCTTGACGTGGGGGCATCTGTCACACTGACTTCTCACTGCATCCCACAGTGACATTTGGCCACAAAATTCAGCTTGACAGAGGCCCTCAAATAGCCTGCGGTCTGTCAGACAAACGCACACACACTCATGAAAACAACCAACACACAGATGCACCACTAAATTCTCAAGATCACACTTTTTTCCTTTCTTTTTTTTTTTTTTTTACAGATGTTTTGTGTTTGCAGACGCCTGCAGATGTACATGCAAACATTACAGCACAAGCTTCTTTTGAATTTATTATAAAATGTGCCACTACTTGAGGTTTATTCCTCGTTTGGAGATGGAATAACTGTTCTCAGCTCAATATTTTAGGTTTCCTGAGTTCTTGTCAGTTCTTGTGAGGGCCTTTCGTGAGCACACATGAAGGCACGATCTTTATTTTTGAGTTTTGCTGCACAGAAAGATCATCCCTCTCACCTACGAACACACTGTTCACCTGAATAATAGTGCCAAGTTGTTCTTAGGTGCATACGTAATCTCTTACAAAATACATTAATGCCCAAAAAATTCCAACAATCATCATCCTGATTAGAACCACCTATTTGGTTTGTGCATGAAAACATCCGCAGCACATTTTATCCTCTGTTAGTGTAATTATTTGTGGTCCAATACACAAATGGGACTGTTATTTTTTGCGGTGATGTAACACACCAATGGCAAACTTTTTTTTTTTTTTTTATGTTTTAACAGCATGTCAATCAATCTTTTTTTTTAACTACGTACCCCCTATCTTCCATTCACACGTCCACGTCCACTTTATGTTCACTTAAACTTAAATGTTCATTCAAACTACCTGTCTGGTTTTATGCATTAAAACACAAAGCGTAGGCCTCTGAAAGAATCCACAAGAGGGGAAATCCTATTGAGAAGCATAACGCTCAGAGAGGTGAATCAGAGGCCAAAGCTGTGTTAACTACAACAACGGACAACAGATGTCAGTGCGCCATGCTTGGATTTTGGTTCATCACTCCAGCAGTGACGTTTTTATACACACACATCATGTTCATATAAGGCAACTGAAATACAGACTACAAATGTCAACTTTATTCTGACTCTTGCAGAAAAACTCCAGAGGGAACAACACCTCAGGTTGTGGAGGCCCGTGACCCCTCGACCTTTCACTGAGTTCCCAGTTCCTCTTAATTCACAAAAAAAAAAGAAAAAAAAGAAGAAAAGTTGTAATGTCATGCCTGGAAATTTTTAGTTTTGTGAGAGTTATTATGCGTAATGCAATGTTTCCTTACATAACTGTGTTTTTTTTTACTTTAGGAAAGATTGCTGTGTGGCCCTACAATCATATCCTTCTTTGCTATTATGGAGCAGAGGCCTGTGACAGAGTAACTTTGCAGCAACACACACACACACACACACACACACACACACACCCTCAAACATAAACTTCTCACACTCACACACATGTTGCTGATGTGTGTCTGTAAATGTAATGCATGTAGGTTGCCTCACCTTGCAGCTCGGGGGTTTTAGGGGTAGTCCCGAGGCAGGATTTCCTTGATGCTGAGTGGTATTAGTCTGCTGGGGTGAGTGGGAATCCTCGGACTCTTTTCCACTGTGGTAGACCACCCTATCAGAGATATGAATACTTGAAGCACAGCCCATGCTTCAACCCACTTCAGCCTTTCTTTCTGCGCAAGTGCTTTACTTTGAGGCTAATGTCATTCGGCCTCTCTTTTTGTGTGTTTTTTAAGGTCCAGTCTTCCTCTCAAGGGTTCATTTCTTAAAATATATATAAATACATATATGTGTATCATCTAGGCCACAGCAAAGCCGGTTCTCCAATTGCTCTCACACAAGGCATGAATAATATATCTTTCTATCCCCCACCCCCCGACCAGGAAGCTGATTTCCTCCCTCTCTTTTTTTTTTTCACATGAAGTTAATTGGAGGTCTTTAATCAAAGCAGCTGTCTTATCCACGAAAAACTTGGATCCCGTTATTCTTCAGCTGGTCTGCTCAGATCCCCAAAGGCGATTTTTTTTTTTTATCCCTCACTCCGGCTCCTCTTCAAGCCTTCTTCGTACCACATCACCATTTTCTCATTTTTTTCCCTCAACTTCACTGTTATCAAGGAGGCCTGAGAACACACCATGCAGTCCCCCCGCCAGCTTCATGCAATAGTTTTATCCATTTTTTGTGTCCAAGGTTTCATGTGTAGTCGTCCTCCCCCACCCCGGAGCCATCAAAAATGATGCTTGTTTTCTCTCTCTCTCTCTCTCTCTCTCTCTCTTAAACAATCTGGTTGCCCACTTCAGCTCAAGACACGGGCCATAAACCGGTTCTCACGACACTTTGCTCCAGTCCTGAGCGGCTCATCATCAACAGGCTGAAATATTCACACTGCAGGGTGTTATTCTGGCCAGTCGCTCCGATGTCAAACACCCTCCGTGGAACATAATGCAATGTAGTCCGGCACAACACTCCATTTATTAGCCCACATTCACCAATTTAGGAAGCGGAGAGATCTTGGTGGATGGCTTGCAAATCTCCATTCAGGCATCCGCTGCCCGGTTGAGGATGATCCGCCTGATATAAGAGGTCCAAAACCCGGGTGCAATTAGCTACAGTGTTACCAAGCTCCGCGATTTTTCTCTCATTCTGTCGGGGGAAAAGGGGGGATGTGGAGGCTGTCAGGCTGTAATATGTGGATGTACCACCACTGGAGAATGCAATCGCTTTGAGAGAGAGAGAGAGACAAACTGAGAAAAAAAAAAAAAAAAAAAAAAAAAAAAAAAAAAAAAAAAAAAAAAAAAAAAAAACAACAAAAAAACAAGACCGCTCCGTGTCCACAAGTTTCGGATCCGAAATCCGGGACGGCAGGGTTATCTACGGCTGACGAGAGCGGAGGTAAGGCAGAAGCAAGCTACATAATGCTGATTTTATGTTTGTCTTTTCTCTGCCTTTTCTGGCGTTTGCCCTTCCAATTCTTCAGCACTGCTTGACAGCGGCACATCCAATAAAAGCACCCGCAAGGATTGACCTACAGCCTTTACTGACGTTAATGCAAATGAGCTGCGCGCAGCTAATCGGCGTCGTGCTCGGCGCCGCTGGGTGGTCCTCCGCTTTCCGTGGGAACTTTGAAAGCAGGAAAAAGAGCTCATACAGACGAAGTGGACGAGCTGGCTGCAGGTACTCCGTCTGAACGTTTCCCGCAAATAGCTCGTGCGAACCGGGGGGAACTCGGTGAGTGTTTCACGGTTCTTTCTGCAGCGAAGTAAAGGTCGTTGTCGAGCCTTCGGTGGCGTTCAAGCGCCTTTTAAAACGGTAGGAAAACACTTGTGGACGAGTTTAGGAGGTATGGAATATAGTTTGGGTCAAATGACTCGGGCTTATATCACTTCATTTAAATGAAACGCACGTACAGAAAAATGTATCAATTAACTTATGGATTGATTAATGAGAAGTTTAATAGTCAGTCGGTTATTGTGAAATGTAAGTTCATTAGTGACTTAATTATTGGAGTTTAACACACACAGTATGGTTTTGTGCAAAATTTTGGTGCTTAAAGCTTTAAAAATGACTCAACTGATTGGTCGAATGTCATGATAGTTTTTGATTAATCAGCTGCAACTTAATTTCTAGCTTTAATCTTTTTAAAAGCAGCTTTTATTGATTTATTTCTTCCTATTGGTATTAATTTTCATAATGTCAAATATCATAATGGTTTTATATTTACCCACAGCCTCTCAGCAGCCTCAGAAACTGTCACTTTATTTATCTCCGTATCTAAACAAATGGGTCTACAGTTGCGAAAGCTGGTAGATCTGATAAGCAAATATACTGTCAAAGAAAATAACTCGTGGATTATAAAAATATTACAAACTAATTTTTTAAATAATGATTCTTTTTTATCTTTCAAATGTCAGTTACTGTTTGCTTAATCCTTACATGCTTTATTTGCCATTTTAATATGTTAACATTTTTGTTTATAAAGAGAAATGTATTTACTTAAGTTCCTTATCAATTCTATTTCGTCCCAGTCTGCTCCACCCAGACGTGAAAAAATAAACATGTATGAGGGCCAGTAGGGGGCGATAGTGTCCAAAATGAACGATGACAGTAGAGTAGAGCGTGAGAACACAGGACTTTCCAATGTGAAGCTAGCAGTTGATGTCTAAAAATAAACATTTTTTTACTATCAGGTGAAATTTTCTCAGCAAACTTTATTTTGAAAGTCTAAACAAGTGATAAATATTTATTATTGAGCGTTTGACTGCAGACAGAGGGAGAGCCAACAGGTGTGCTACATGTTAGCTTTACATTGGATTAAGTAACAAAGAGTAGCCTGATCTAAAACTTACATTTTAAGGCCAATTTGTTGATATATTAGAATATAATCAATTGATAACAAAATTTAGTTTAAAATTCATCTTTTAGCACAAATGGATGACACAATTAAACATTTATGATAAAGATTCCTAAAATTTGGATACTGTGACAGAGACAGGTGCCCTCTGGTGGATAAACTATGCAATAACAATACATTCTGTACATAACATGTCTTGCTACATATCAGACAACATATGGCCTAATACCAATATATCAGACCTTAATGTGAGCTTTCCCTGCAGATCGATCATTCACTCTACTGGCAAAAGTGCGGCACAAGGTAGCCAATAGTCCTACTCGAACAAATTGATTATTGTATTTAGGAGACATATAAAGAAAGAAATGACAAAAATATATATGTATATCACAGTGGTAGAGATATAAATATGCTGTGAACTTCCCCGTAATCTCCAAAAAGCTGGCTATTTATTCACATTTGTCATTACGCAACCAGTGTCAAATTTTAATTTTACCCCGTTCTCTGGTGATGAAACCCTTCTTTAAAACTTGATGTCTTGAGTTTATAAAGCAAACGTTTTGTTCAAAAGTTGCAGCCTTGAAAGGCTCAGTTAAGATAAACCTGATAACCTTCTCAGGGTTGATTTCTTCGAATTAACCAAATGTCCTCACAGGAAGAGAAGCACTCCTCATGATGAGTAAACCAAACCCTTTTTTTGGATCTTTCAAATCATATGATGTTGTTTTTTATTGTTTAAGCAGAGCATGAAAAAACCAAACCATCAGCAACTTCAAAGTCACTGCAAATTGGCTCTTGAATGGTTTATATTGCTTTCATAAAACAAAAACATGTCAGTTTTATATAGAAATGTAAGTATTAAATGCATAAATGTCAGAGTAAAGACAGATGAACATGAATAAATCCACTGATAGATCATCCTCAGTTCATTTTATAAGTTCTCAGTGACACTGGCTGCTGCACTTATGCGGGGGTGACATGTTTACTGTTGCCTTATTTGCCCTTTTGTCATTTATATGTGTGTTTGGCCTCCAGTTATCATCATTTTATTTTGGCCACTGAAGGAAAGTAAACTTGTGTTTGTTTTGTTTAATCTGCACCACATGTAAAGTGCAGTTTAACTGTCCTGGAACTGACACTTAACCATAACATTTGTTTTACACTAATTTTAAATGCCATTAAAGTGCAGTGCAGATCTGAGTTGACTCATGCTCTGCAGCTCAAAATACAGATTTCCATTTTTACACAAATAAAGTTCAGACAGCATATATTTTTATGTATAAATTAGCCTCATATTATCTGAAGCATGTACAGTATTTGAAATGCACTGATATAAAAACAGCTTTTCAGGCCAGAAAAAAACCATCTGTATTAGACTTTTAAATATCAATATTAGTATGACAACCTCCAATAACACAATAGTGACCTTTTTTTAACTTCTCCTTCAACAAAAAAAAGTAGTTTTAGTAAAAAGTGTTTATCCCCAGAACTTTAATCAGACTTTTACTTGATTTGTCAGTTAATTCTCACTATTAATGGGTTTTTTTTAAGTATTCCCTTCCACCCTGCTAGATTCCACTGTAAAGTGTTATCAAGTAAATTTAGCTTAATTTGAAAATATTTACGTGCAAGATTTCTTCTCCATATTTGCAGGCAGAGCAGAAAAGAAAAAAGGTGGATATAACAGAGCCGGCACACATCTTCATATGCATATAGCAGACAGTTTAGAGTCAGTTATCCTTAAAGCGTCAGTGCAACCAAACTTTGAATCTGAGTTGTATTTTGCATTCCAGATGATTTGTCACTGTGCCCTACTGTAGGTGAATTGATTTGTAGAAGTGGTCAAAAATTACATTTATAAACTAAACAGCTAATTTACTTTGTATAGTATTTTTTTAGGCAGCTGAGGAAGCATTTGATCAGAGTTTACCACTTTACCACTTAATAAGATGAATTAAGCTCCCGTCAGACCCTTTCTTTAAGTTCACCTCCCTTGTTTGATATCCATCCTCTCTGTCTGTAACTGTTGCAGGAAATCAAGAAGTGCTGGAAGGAAAATATAAAGGACATGCACAAGAAACACAAAGCAAGAGTAACTCTATCAGTTAGTGTGCACCACTGTGATAGTTTTCTTTCCACATTCAAGGTTTGCTTGTATGTGGGTGCTTATTTTTAGTTAGAGGGCACCAGGTGGGCTCCAAGAAGCTCCTGTGTCTTGGTAAAAATAGTGAGAAAACTCCTGTACAGTCAGTCCTTAAGTAACTTTATGTTGAAGGATTCACAGTTACAATCAGGGAGAATAGAAGCATACAAAGGCTGACGGACAATCATCAACATACATACATCACGTCATACATCATACATGCTGATACATCAACATTAAAGCATCTTATCTGCCTCTCACTGTGTCAAAGCAACACCAAACTTCCACTAAATTACCTCTTCAACTCAACAGCAGTAAATATTGTTCCTCGTAAGTCTTATCAGTTTGCCTGAATGTGATTTTAATCAGAATTGTGCTCTTTTTATTTCTTGCAAGTGCCTGTCAACTAAGTCGTGTGAAACAGTCACTGCTACAGTGCCCTTCTTAATACTTCCACTAGGGGGCACCAAAGAGTGAAATTTTAGATTGTACCTAGTGACTTGAAATTTAGCTTCAATTTAGAGATGAAATCTTCCCAAGAGGCGCAAAAAATCTTGGGGATTAGTACAAATATCTAAATGAGGTATTTCTGTTGGCTTAAAAAATCAAAAAGGTGCTTTCTGTTGCTTTCTGTTGTCAAAATGTTACAAAAATAGTGTTTTAAATGAAGCTCAAAGTGGTCAGACATGTTTTTTGACGAGTCAGTTGTTTAATTATTTATAATTTAATGCACGTAGTATAAATGTAGGACTGCTTTGTCATATTCAGGTTTAAAACTGAAAAACAGCCTGGATAATAGAGCAAACAGTGATGTAAACTGGGAAATGTAGCGTTTTACAGTTAATCCATCTTATGTCACTGGTGTCTGCTGAACGGTAGAGCTGTTCGGTGGCTGAGTGTCAAAAAAAAAGGCCCAGACACAACACAGAGCACATAAACTGATTTTCTCACTGCACTGAGGCCGTGCTGCTGTATTATGTATCATCTGCACGTGCTGGGCCTGCAGTGCTTTTGTTTAACACATGAGTCTTGATCCAGGGCAAATCTGTCATTCAGGTTACAGCAGATAAGTTAAAGTACATCTTGTCAAATGCGATAAAATAAAGCCTGAAGCCTGGCTGAGTTGGATAAAACTCAGGATTGTGTGTGTTTCTGGTCAATGACTCATAGGTGGATAGTTAAAATTAACTCATGCGTATCAAACTTTAATTTAACTGTAATGCAAACAAATAAAACATGTAAACTAGCATTGAAAAGAATACTACAGGCTGACCACAAATCCCATCGTGTTATTTTGATGACAAATGGAGAAATTCTAACATCTGGTTTCCCATCCAACCAGCCTACTGAATCATATCTCCTATAATTACAGTGAGTCAGTGACTGTACACTGCTGAAACTCTTAAGACACTGTTTTGACTCTGTTTTTTTTTTTTTTAAAGTTACCTTGAGCCTATAATTAGACTGGAAAGCCAAGAGCTGCAGTTGAACATTTGTCTCACAATATTGTACTTTTATTTTCCTTTTGGCTTTGGAAAGTGTGGGTCATTTAAGCGTGTTTTAAATAGTGATTGTGTATAAAAGTGGATGATTGAATGAATGAAGAGGAACTTCACTTCTTAGCTTGTAATGTTTTTTTTCAATCCAGCTGTGAAGATAATTGTTAAATATCATTTTTGACCCTTTGACAAGTTAAAGTCTCTAATGCTTCAAGTCTAAAAATTCTATATTTAGAAAATAATTGTGTGGATGCCATCTACAAAGATCATGTTCTGAAGCTCTACATCGGCACAGAGAAAGTTTCAACCCTATGATTGTAAAAATGATCAGATAAGTGTATGATTTCAGTTTAGAGGGTTTTTTTTGTGACTAATTTCAATGTACAACTCAGAAACAGGCTTCCAGTTACAATTAGC
>JAQNCA010000001.1:27823334-27835786 GCA_029783725.1 Acanthurus tractus | reverse complement strand
TGATTTCAGTTTAGAGGGTTTTTTTTGTGACTAATTTCAATGTACAACTCAGAAACAGGCTTCCAGTTACAATTAGCAGTGAAAGTCTGCAACTCCATACAACTTCATTCTAATCCTTTTTTTAAAGCAATATAATTCCTGTAAAAAATTCAACAACTATGTTCTGAAGAAAAGAATGTAAAGCTGCAAATGCACTTTAATTTGAGGAGAAAATCCAGCAGGTTATCGTAAATTTTAAAACACATTTGTCACACACTCCTCCTTAGAAGTGTATGGCAGATTTAAAAAAAAAAACAAAGCAATGACAGAAACAAACCCACAACGATAAACAATGTAAGTTTTGTCTCCATAAATTCTGCCACAAATTAATGCTGTAATATAAAACATTAGGGCAATAAAGTTTATTTCATATTCCTCATATCCTGTTTTACCACCACATACCATTATTTGCCCTTATATGGACAAAAACTCACATGTCTGCATATTTAGAAACTCCTTTTTCTGATACACTGAATGTATACAGTACCATCTAAAGCTTCAGCTACCGCAGATTTGAACACGTGTATCCTCGCTGGCAGAAAGTCCTGGACCTCATTCAGACTTTAAAGCCACTCGTACTCAAGAGAATCTGAGGAGATGACTGCTCTTTTCCTGCAGACATTAAAGCCTGATCATTACCAGATCCCAATCAATTTTCCTGTTTGAGGACAGTTGTTGAGGCAGCTGCAGTTTGCGCAATTAGACAGCTGTACAAACAAGCAATCCATCTGCAGAAGGCTGCATAGGAGCCCAGTGGAAAAAAAAAAAAAAAAAAAGAGGTATGACTGAACAGCTGTGAAGAGAAGCGACTTGGCTTGGAGTGAACCTGTCCTGACGCACACGGTCACCATCACTTCAGAGTGTGATTCTCAATGTGATTTATCAGTGCAGGTGGCGGCCACGGGCTTCATCTCAGGCCGCAGCTGCAGCCTGATGGCGTTCACCCTGCAGCGCCTGATCCAAGCCACATTGTGACAAAGTGGAGCGGTTAAATAGGGAGCATGCTTACGCTGAATGTCAGAGAGCCGCGCATAGTCAGGATGTGTCTGCTGGTAGCGTACCGTTTTAGTCCCATTGAAGTCTTAGCTGTCACAGCGAGGTCAGAAAAAGGTTGATCAGATTTTGCAAATTTGGATTCAGACTCTGTTGCCTGTAATGTTCAACCAGCGCGATCCTCAAGGAGTTTTTGTCGCAAATCAAATCTATTCACTTAAAGGTCTTCAGAGGTCTGAAGTGTCCACCTTTGGCCACACTTCAGAGGACACTGAAGTGTACAGCTTCAGTTTAAAGAGATGCTCTCATCTGACGTGAGGAGCATGAAGTGCTCTGTTGGATTTATGTGAGACAATAAAAGCTCTGTGTAAATGTGGTTCT
This sequence comes from Acanthurus tractus, assembly GCA_029783725.1. Classification (NCBI taxonomy): domain Eukaryota; kingdom Metazoa; phylum Chordata; class Actinopteri; order Acanthuriformes; family Acanthuridae; genus Acanthurus; species Acanthurus tractus. The sequence continues at coordinate 27,834,373 of JAQNCA010000001.1, read as the reverse complement.
GAGAAAAGAAATCAAATACCGAACAACCATAAAGACGGAAACATTGCAGAATTTGAGAGAGCATGTAAAGAAGCTGTTTAGATTTAATGAGACGGAATTCAAATCGGCAGCAGGTTAAGGACAGTACTGTTACTGAGTACATTTACCCAGACACTGTACTTTAAATAGGTACTTGTACTTTCCTTTTTTCTACTTTGTACTTTGTGTTTTATTTCCACGCAACTTTCTACCTCTTCTTGACTTCATTTCAGGGGGAAATAACATACCTTTTTGCACACAAAACAATGAGATACATGAAATCTTGTTTTTTGTTATAAATGATCTGAATTAGCTGAAAGCATTAGCCAACTTACTGATCGCTTCAGTCACTAAGTCAAGTTCCAGCTTTGAAAGTTTGCTGCTTTTTAATTGTTTAAATTTCATCTTTAATTATATTGAGTCTGTCTTGACAAAAAAAGGAAAAGCAATGCACAGGCGTTCTCTTGAGCTAAATTATGACAGCAATTCTTACATTTTTAAATTACGAAATAATCAATCAGTTACTAGAGAATCAGAATAATCAATAGTTGCAGGCCTTTGAAACAGTTCAAATTGACTCCAATTCAGCCAACTTCCACAGTTAAATCTTGCTCTTACAATATAGCAGGAGTAATAATCTATTGTTATAATGCCCACAGGGACAGTTTTTGCTGCAATAGTGCACAAACCATCAAAACTAGTACATTTTTCTAAGTATATGCACATCCATACTTTTTTTCAGTGTGGCATTAATATTTGTACTTAAGGAAGTATTGGAGTATTTCTCTCACCACTGGCATAAATGACCAAATTTGTAACTTATTGTTTGAGTCTGTTGTTTGGAAACCGGTCCCATTAACTCTTGAGCGTCATACGTGATTTTCATCATTAGATGGCAGCAGAGTGCAGACATCAACAAGCTGCTGCACCACTTTTCTCACAGTTCAGAAGTCCTTTTTTCTGTTTGTATGAAGCCATTTCAGCATGTTTTCATTTGTAATCCAGTTCCATCTGACAAAAGATCGATTCTTTTCATTATTATTTTTCAAATCCAACACACTGTCTTGTAGGCTTTTGCCATTAAAATACAGAGACAGTGAAATGTGGTTCTCAGTAGGGACACTATTGCTAATAAGCTGCATTAGTTGCTGTAAAATACTGTGCTAGAGAATGTATTTATAAGAAATCAAATCATAGATAACTTTATCATCAATAACTGGACTTATTTGGTCAGAGATCCATGAATGAATATAGATAAAGTAACATTTAAGTAAGTGGTTATTTATAAGAGACACAGAACTCAGTGATAACAGCAGCACTGAGGTAGTAAGGATAGACTTTAAGTATCTTTATATTGTAAATCTAAACTTTTATTGCCATTTTATTGAGTGATTGTTATACCTTTACACTTCCTTGTTTATTACACCTTTTAGCCTCATTGACCCTTTCATCTCAGCCAGAGGACTATAACATTAAGAGAAGAAAGTTTTTAGGTATTAAGAAGATTTTTTTTTTACTTTAAATGATAATATTATCCCTGGTCCAAAGCTAACCATTTATTTATAACTAAATCACACAGATTTAAGCTTTTCAGCCATCGCGCCAATAAAGCAATAGATCCCAAAAATCAGCATTCGAGAAACAGATAAATAAATGATTGTTATTATATTTATTTTCAGTCACTTCTTCTGTTTGTATTTGCAGTGGTCAGGTTTACATGATCATATGTGATGCAACATTTCTGCTGTTGACACCAGCCTGGTTAATGTTTACAGACATAAAGGTGTTGCAGTAAATGTGGTGCCACGTTCACTGTGAGGACGTTTATCAACCAGGTGAATAAATCCCAGGTTCACAGGTTTATGTGACCCAGAATGGCCTCATTGAAGTTGGTGCAGGATATTCATTCAGGTATATTTACTCCATAGCTGCACTTCAGTGCATTTTTAAACTTGTACTTAAGTTTTTCCCACTTTCTTCTACTTTATACTGCTGCACTTCGAAGGATTATTTAGTACTGACACAACTTAAAGTAAGTGATAACTATAGTTTCAAGTTTCTTTTTAAATAAAAAGTTCCAGCCGAAATATATATATTAAAAGCTGTAAAATCTGATGCATTGTTATTAATAAAATATACTTAGAACTATATGAAGTAATTGTAAAACACTTAATTTTACTTAATGATATTGAAAAGCTGCTGACGGGTTAATTCACAGCCACAAAAGACACACAACTCTTCTTTTTTTATTATTCCATTTAATAATGTTGCACATTACAAAACATCCCTTGCATTCCTTGCATCCTTATCACTGCAGACTTGAAGATGTAAACATCTTAAATCCATCTGTATTTGCAGCGAAGGAATCATAAGACATGAATCTTCCCAACAAAAAAAAAAATCTTTTTATTGTTTAGGCATTTTTGGTTTACACACAAAAGCAGCCAAAGCACTGAGAATGACTAGTAGCATATAACTGGCCCAGATTTGCAATAGAAGAAAACAGCAGAGGCAAAGGTATACAATATCTGATATGGACTGCTTACTTTTGAAGTACATATATATATATATATATAAAAAACATCTTATTGTCGGGAAATCCAATAAAGAGTATGCAAAATATTAATATTTTAATAATATACCAGCGATAACAAATCAAAATTGTAAAATGACCTATGTAACAACTTTTATACATTTCTTTAAGTAAAAAAATACTTTGGAAAAAGATTCATGGTGTCTGACTTTTAATTGGAGGTAGTTTCTTTCCTCCTGTGCCCTTGATGACTTTCTCATACCAAATTGTACCTTGTCCTCAACGTTATGGCTTTCGGATGAACAATATAAGCCATAAACAATTTTAGTTTTACAATAGCCAGGCCAGAAATGCAGTTAATATTGAGATTACTGATTAAAGTGATATGAATGTGTTGCTACTGAGTAAATATCTCTGAACAAAGCTGTTTGCAAAGGCAAATGTCAAATCACAGCAATGTCAAATCAAACAAGTCAAACATGTTCATTTAAGACGTAAAGACTCGATCCAGAAAAAGACTTTGGTGTCACCTGTCACGATAAAAATCACCCCGTTTTTAGTTTGTTTCATACAGGACTTTGAGTCGCTGCAGGTGACATCCAACCACACGGACACCTCCACCCATCATTAACCTGTGCGCACACACATTGCTCACTGACAAAAAAAAGTTTTCACAATTAAAGTGGTATTAAGATTCAGGACTGAGGCTTAAATCTTCAAAGCTCAATAAAAACTGCCTGTTTCTGGCAAGGCTAGTAAAAGTAGGACTGCAAGGTACCGCGGCGGCGGACGTCGGTTGTCCAGCAGTGGAAGCCGCCACCCAGCGAGTTGGCATGGCGAATGTTCACCTTTATGGCCTTGATGCCTGCAACAAGAAAACACATTTAAGCTTCATTACCGGAGTTTTTAGGATTTGTGTTTTTTTGTTAGTTTTGGTTTTTTAATTGTGTTCTTTTTTGGTTTTCGATTCAGTTTAGTTTCAGTTTGTTTCTGAAGCCTTTTTCGCTCATTTCATTTCAGTTTTTACTGATTAAAAACATTTAGTTTTAGTTTAGTTTTTATTAGTTTCAGTGATAAAAAAATTGCAGAAAACAGATGCACAAATGCCCTCGTATGCTTATTGTGTTGAAAATTTGGACCAAATTTGGACTCTTCACTCTGAAGACATTTCTTGTATATTTTATTTTCATTAGTTAAACAAACCATAGTGTGTCATTTAGTTTTTTTTGTTCACCAGTCTAGTATTTTTTTTGTTTACTGTTTAAACCAGCTTTTAGTCTGGATTATCTTTAGTTAACCAATGTTACTTTGATCTCAACACAGCGCTGATGCCTTATAACCTGAAAATGACCCCTTAAAAATAAAGTTTTTTCCTCAAACATGAATTCAAAACATCAATGAAGTTTCGATGAATCTTAATTTAAATAAAATAATGCCAAAATTAGATGTAATTACATAAATATCTGAACTCACCAAGACCCTCAAACATTTTCTGGATGGTGCTTTCATTGGCATCAACCATAACACGCTTCTCGTCCAGCATCAGAACATTCATGGACAGCCATTTGGAGGACATCCACAAAGGATGGTCTACAAAAAGGAAAAAAAAACAAAACATCAGTATTTTAAAATGTTTTGCTTGTGTAAGTGAAATTAAGATTTGCTTTGACTACACACCATCAGGAATCAGAGGAGTCGGAGGTTTCACAATAGTCCAGCCGGCCTTCTTGAACATATCAATCTGACGTAAAAAACAAAGAGCCGCATTTAACATAAAACAATTTGTGATTATCAATCAAACCCAGTTTAAGTACCAATCCACCAGAGGGCAGCACAAAGCACTGTGGGAAATGTCCCTCAGTACCTGGTTACATGGGCGGTCGGGGTTTGACAGCACCAGTCCTGGCCCGATGATGTTAAAAGTGGCATCGATGTGCATGGGGTTCGGGTCCTTGAATGAGATGATGTGGACCTTGTAGTCTGGGGCCAGATGACGGCGCATCCACTCAATTCCCATGTAATTTGTAACCTGCAGAAAATAAAAAACAAAACAAAACAGAGCAGATTTGAAGGACTTTCTAAATGTTAAGACACAAGCGCAACATTCCTCTTTGTATCTGCATAAAATCATAAACCGGTTTTTCACAAGGACACAGAGCTCTCACTGGGTCATCCCCTGCTAAAGTTTTTGCATTGTTGCTTTATCTAATCTCTCGTTCACGTTGCACGTCGCTCTGCATGTGACTGACATATACTGAAAAGACAGCTGGGTGGGGTTGATGTTTTTGTTTCTGTGGTGCTTTTAGAGAGTCCCCCACTCCCAGCTTTCATACCTGACTCCTCTGGACAAAAAGATCCCTCCCAGCTCTGATGAAATCAGCAGCATCGAAACACGGCTCGTGCTCTGTGGTCACAAACTTCCCCTTGGCGGCCAGCTTGTGTCTGTCCTCCACTGTGCGGATGGGGTAGTCCTGAATGACCACATGCAATAATGATTTACAGCCCAGCAGTAAAGCAGTAATATATAATAGTCTCTTGCCACGTATAGCGCAATAAATAGCACAAGGTAAGGAGGTCAGAGGTGATATAAGAGAACCTTGACGCAGCAGTTTAATGCAGGTTAAACTTTTATCGTTTACCTCTGAACATATGGTATCTGAAACGATTATTTCTCACCTGATCGTACAGAGCGTTGGCCATGGTGGGTTTGGGAGCAGTGGTCCATTTAGCACCTTTTCTGAAGTACTCCTTGATCAAAGGCCTGTAGGCTCGGTACTCAAAGAAGCGAGCCCTCCAGGCCATAGGAGCCTCAATAATCTCATTTCCCACAACCAAGAGGATGTCTCTGGGCATGGCAGCGTACATGCCTGCAACACATTCAACAGCTCGCAGTTAGATTACATTTTTAGAAAATACAATGTGACACTTTAAAACTGTTGTAACACACAGATGCATGAGAGAATGTTGAAAGAAAAGTCAGAATATTAAGTTCAGTAGAAGTAGCACTACAACATAGACTATCAACTGCATGCAACCTTAAAGTATTAAAAGTAAAGTACGTGTGTGTAGAATAGACCTTGTCAGTGTTGTGTCATTATATTACTGCACCATTAATGCTAAAACAGTCACAATAAAACAGTTTTTAAATGTTGTAGAGCGTTGAGAGGAGCTTATTTTAACAGCTTTACATGGTTTTGTGTATTCTTATCTATAAAAATACATAATTTCTTATAAATTGATCGTATGTTTTGTACACAAAATATGCATCTGAAAGTAACAAGTAGCTGTAGTTGTGAAAAAAATCTAATGGTACCAAAATACAGTTACACTAACTGCATTTCCTGCTTGTAAGTACACTGCGTTTGTTTTGTGTTATACTAATTTTGCGTTTTACAACACAAGTTGATATTAATAGGTAACCATGTTGAATATAAAAGGCTCATCAGTGAGTTGTACCTCTTCTTTGCGTGTTTTTTACCTGATGATGTGAAGTCTGGAGTTTTGTACTCCATGGACCAGTCGATGGGCTCTGGCCTCCTCACATTGACGCCCTCGTGACGCAGAATATTGCACATTTCTTCAATCTCGGCAACAGCTTTTTTCAAGTGGTCCGCAGGAAAAGATTGGCCCCCATACTTCTGGTAGAAGGGCCAGTGCTTCTCATATGTGTTCGCCTGTGGAAAGGATGCGAACACATCACAATGCAATACAAGTGTCCTGTTACGGTCATGACACTCTGCTGGTAGGAAACCCACACAGCAGTGGCCCACATGTGAACATTATGAGCTCAGCATCCTGACATCACAGCTTACTTTCACTTCCACAGTGAAGGGAGGCACCTGGGCGTTTTCAGCACGACCCACAATCACCTCCTCGAGCGGGTCCCATTCATTGTAGCTGCACACAGGACATTCCTGTGGCACGGGCTCAGTAACGTGTTCATCTTCAACTGCACGCTGCGTCTGTGCAGCTGCTGCACTCGAAGTGCTCTGGAAGGCCCTCTGAGCCCATCCAGTCACCGCCCGGCCAAGCTGAGGAGGAAGAAAAATGAAACGTTTTATATATTCTGCAGCACAAGAATGGCCTCTGGCTTTGTGCTGTGGGAGTATCATTGCAGATACGCAGATGAGCTTTTTGCATAAAATATATCAAGGCTTTTTTATTCAATAAGTCTTCTCAAAAAACTGCAGTGTATACGTACCAGTACAAACCACTGTAAACAAAGCAAGCTGTGCGTGATCACAAATGCTGTATGTTTGTTTATTTTGCAGTTTTATTTTATTTTAGTGCCAGAAAGGAAGTGGAATTAAAAGTTATATAGACAAACAACTGACTTGGCTGCCTGATCACATCAACAGAGGCTAATTCCAATAGATTAAAATGGTGTTGGCTTGATAAAAAAAACGCAGTGACCTTAGATAAGAGTGTGAAATGCCTTCAGTTTGTTTGGTGCCAAAGTACACGTTTTATTAAGAAGCATTATCTCCACAGATAAGTGTGGCCTCTGCTGGCTCAGGAACAGCTCAAGTGTCACTGAGTTTGGGAGAGCATCTGTGCCAAACAGCTGTTCAGTGTCACTCAGGGACCAAAGGATAAAAAAAGCTCTTTCAGCAATCGGAAACAAATCAATCCTTGGACTGAGATCTGTTTTGATATAATCAGTGTTCTTATAGCCCAAATAGACTCTTAGATTGGATTTGAGTCTCGAAAAAAAAAGCTCAATCAAGCAACAACAAAAAAAAACAAACAAACAGTGAGTCAATAAATCAATGCAAAATGATCTAAAGGGAAAGAAGCAGCTCAGATGTAGCCTGGTGAAGAAAAAATGTCAAGCAGATATTTCTTTATTCAACGTTGACTGACATGTGTTTTTTTTTCTTCCCTCTAAACCAAAAACATGTACCCGTTTTTTTTTTTGTTTTTTGCTTTTTTTTTCTCTAAAATTTTTGAAGAAAAAAAATGAAAAGAAACCACCATAATACAAACCATGGCTCCGATCAGATGGGCAGCCTCGGCCCCCCTGCTACCTCCTCTCAGACACCTGACTCGCAGCATTGTCCAAAGTAATAGTGAGTGTGTCAGTGAAAATCAGACGGCAGCGCAGGATCCGCTTCACAGTTTGCTCATGAATGAAGACGCCTCAGCTTTATAGGAGTTGGGTCTACGTGCCTCCGAGACCATTGGTCGCTTTCATGTTGCGGGGCAACGTGACTTGAGAAAAAGCATTTCTGAAACACAATCCCTTACGCCAGCAAATTCTTATCAACTGGGCTTCCAGCGTTAAAATTTTCCAAGGAAAACATCTGAAAAGAAGAAGGTTTTCTTTGTTCTCCTTCAAAGCGGCTACTTGCGATGTTAAATTTGTTTTGTGCACAAAAAAAACAACTAATTAAGACAAAAACATAAAACGATCGCGACATAAAATACACTTTACCTTGTGCAAATCTTGTTTTCCTCTCCACAAAAAGTCTAAAAAAACACAATAAACATGATTTTAATGAGCTCATTTATCAATTTGCAATTTAAAACGAAGACTAAGTCTATAAGAATTAACGCATAAACGTCTTTTTATCATTTTTCTTGCGTTAAACACAAAAGAGGTCAGAGACAAAAATGTATTTTAAAGAAGTACTTTTCTAAAACTACTCACTAACTGGCTCTAGACTTCACTGTAACTGTGAGTGTGTGTGTGTGTTAGGATTCACTGTGTCCTGCTTGCGTTTTGCTCTTTTGATTCTTGTGAAATTCGTGGAAATGAAACAGCTCAGCATCTTGTTGAGACAAACTCCCAAAGACGCGCTCCGGAGAGCACGGCACAGTTTAAAAAGGCGTTCACATAATCACAGAGATAGCCTTCTGCTCCGTGTCACCACATGCTGCGGCGCGGTGTGAACACAGCAGTTTCACAACCCAAAGACCTCAGTGACTGTATGCTGATAGCCTATTACCTCTAAAAAAAAAAAAAAGTCTCTGGCTGATGCCCAAGGGTTCAAAGGATATGTACTGAGGATGCCTCCAGTTCCCGGCAGCATCACACATCACACTGCACGTTCACAGAGGGAATTTAAAATGCAAAATAAACTTATATTTGATCAGAAAAGCGCAATAAACTAATTTATGGTCAGTAAAAAAAAAACATGCATATGACAAACAGGTAGGTGCACAGTTGTTCTCTATTTTGTTGAGACCATTTTTTCCATCCGTTTTCCATATGAACGGGGGCTGACCTCGCGGGGGGGGCAGCTGACGTGGATACTCTTTAAGACACATCACCTGTGGTCACAACGCACTGATTAGCGGCGCTTGTGGTTATATAAGCGCCATACCCGCCTGGTCTCCCCCTTAATTCTCACACTTGTGAAAGCAAGCTGCGCACATCTCACATGAAACAGAGCACGCAGAGCGGAGGAGGCAGCGCGCGTGCTCCGCGGCTGATCGCACTCCGCGGTGGCTCGTGTGCGTCGCACAGTCACGGTCCATCTTTGGATCCGGTGACTTCGGAGGAGGAGGAGGAGGAGGAGGAGGAGGAGGAGAGCTTAAGGAGAACCAAACGAACTGGAGAGGGCGTGTATTTGCGTGTATTTGTGTGTATTTGTGTGTATTTCCGTGTATGAGATGTGAAAAGTGTCACTTGGCACTTATTGATCTTTAAGTACACAAGCACTCAAACTAGCAGGTCGTCAAACAGGTTACAAAATGGAAAACCCTTGGGGGTTTGATCAGATTCCTGCCAAAGCAGGTGAAAATCAACCAGAATGAACCTGTCACCAACGTTATGCTCAGGGCGCTCTGGCAGTGGAAATCAAAATGCCTACAGAGCAAAAACAGAAGATGCCTGTTTTAATGATGAACAGGCAGGTCAGTTGTGCTTCTTTCCCATATACTGGTGCCATTTTTTAAAGAAGAACTTGTACTCACACATATAGTTAAGGTGGAGAGAGGATTGGCTGTGGACCATCACCTCTTGGGCAAGCCGTGCTACAACAGAAGACACACTAAAATAATGGTTGCCATGCATACCAGATGACACAGACTTTTGGCAATCCGTGGACTGTTGGTTAACGTCAAGGCTTTTTCCAGAACTGTATCAGGGCCAACCTTCTGATCTAATTTGAAGAGGACATGTTGTTTATACCTGAGGCACCAAGGTGTGGTTTACCACCAATTTTGCTGAAGCCACAAACATGGCTCTCTTTGTTGCAGCAGTTTTCTGTAACGCCAGGGGACAAACAGACATCCAAAGCATTGTGTGAAGAAAATAAAAGTCAAAGAGCGTTTTCCAGAAGAGCAATGCCGTACGTTCTGCTATGTGGCGTGTCAAGACTGGGGATACATTGGTATGTTCATGGCTACTAAAAAAAGACAAAGCATCACTAGTGATGGGCAAGATAATATTGGGTTTGTTGACAGCGCAGTGTTTGAAAAAAAAAAGGTGTGCAAATGTTCATACCTTTAAAAAGCAACATCAAAACAAAACCAAAACCTTTTTTTTGGTCTTTCTGTTATTTTCCTTTGTAGCCTTCAGTTTTTGTGCTGCCTGCATGCACAGTCTAATCTGCAGCGGGCACTTAATCTCTCTGTTACAAGCAGATTAAAGGAAAACTTTGAAAGAATGTCGGAAGTTGAAAAATTAAGGTTCATTTGTAGAAAATGTCAGAGACGAAAAAAACAGTTCTCTTGTCCCACTAATTGACTTTTAGATTTGACACGTTCTCGTCGTACAGCGACATCTAGTGGCCACGCTCATCAGAGCCGCTTGATTAGAAAGAACTGTTGAACAATAACAGCACAATAATCAAAACTAGTAGAGATTTTGTGAGTTCCACGTATTTCTCCACCGGGATTTGGCCTGTCTGGGTATAGAGACCTTTGGATGAGCAAATATTGCTGCGTTCACTGTCAGTGCAGCGTTCAATGCCGGTGCACGTGCACAGTGAAGAAAGGTCAGAAAAACACAGAGCTTGAAAAACACAAGTGAGGTTTTTTTTTGTTTGTTTTACTTGATTACCAACTTCAGTGGAGGGAAAAACATATTTTTTTCCACATAAAACGATAAAGACAAAAATCTGTCCTGTTTTTTCATAACTAATAATGTAATGATGATGAATTAATTAACAATATATCATTGAATAGTAACATACACCATTATAAAGGCAACGTGGGCTACCACACCAAACTGCACTTCAGGCCATTCTCGCCATATAAATCATAACAATAAGAGAAAGTGAAAATCCTGAAGTTTTGCAGGTTAAATGCTCAAACCTCCGCCTTATCTGAGTGTCTGGTATTTGCGGCTCCGCCTGTAACTGACCCCAGACAAGCTGCAGAGGGTTGTTTTCATCGTATAACCTCAAAAGTCTCTTTCAGATGACCCTGACACCAACTCTCAGTGTGGGAAATACGTTGGGGGTATTTTGTTACACTCTTTCTTCAACTTTTTGTTATGGAAATAAATGTTGATCTGTTCTGTCACCTAAAGCTTAAATAC
>JAQNCA010000001.1:27795701-27811728 GCA_029783725.1 Acanthurus tractus | reverse complement strand
AGCTTGTGTTTTGGCAGGCAGGCAAGCATCATTGCTGACTGTGCAAAATAAATTGCATGGTTCTCATTTGTTCTTGTTGGTTTGTGTCGGTTCTCATGGTCTAATTTCTGATTGGTGCAGTTTTGACATCTAAAACTACTACATATCCTTTCCCCCTGTGTTTTGTGCATGCTGTGGCAATGAAAGCTGTTTTTTTTGTTGTAGTTTTAACATAACCATGAACACATAACATGAACAGAACTTTTTACATGATCTCCCCATTAATAATGGTGGTGGGGGGTTGGAGAGGTTCTGATGCTAAACGGTAGTATAATGATACAGGGTGCCATATCACCACAAAAACACAGAAATGTCTGTTTTGCAGTAGTTTTGTTTCCATTGTTTACTTTTAAAAGTCCTGGTTTTGTCCTAATTGGTTTCATATTTGCTGTGGCTGCACTAACTTTAATGAGGCATTCACTGTCTCTCTTTTCTGTCAGACTTGCAAGACGCTGTAGAGGAAGTGCTGCCCACCTTGAAGGAGCGGGGCGTCCGTGTGTTTATCCTCGGCGAGGGCTGTGATGTGAAAGGGATCGAAAGCCTGTCCAATAAGATTCAGCAGGCCTCAGATCAGCCTCTGTCACCTCAGTTGCGGGCCAACATTCACATTAAGAGTCCTGCGCTCTACATCTACACCTCAGGAACCACAGGTGATCTGACCTTCTAATCAGTATTTAGATTTTCAGTGAGATGGCCGTGAGCGAGAGAAGTAGTCAAGGGCATGTTATCTTTTTCTAGGGCTTCCCAAGGCAGCTGTGATCACCCATGAGAGGATCTGGATGGCATCTTTTCTTCAGATCATCGCTGGCGTACGGTCGGATGACGTTTTCTACATATACCTTCCTCTGTACCACAGTGCTGGCTTTCTGATGGGGCTGTGTGGAACCATAGAAAGAGGTGATTCATGGCATCATAAAACTACAAAACATGGCTTCCAGACTGCATACAGAGTTCACCAAAGGTTAAACCAACAGGTGTATGACCTCAAACAACAGGCAGTTTGATGCCTGATTGCCTGCCAAGTCCTAAAGGTAGTAGGTTAACAACCTTGACCGAGCTTTCAGTGTGAGATAGTGTTCATGAAATCTGTGCCTCCTCATTTGCAGGCACCACAGTTGTCTTAAGAAGAAAATTCTCAGCCTCCAACTTCTGGAATGACTGTAGAAAGTACAATGTGACTGTTATTCAGTACATTGGAGAAATTATGCGCTACCTCTGCAACACACCAAAGGTAAAAACAAAAAAACAACTCATGAGGATAAAATTTACACTGACTTAACACCATTACCAACAATACTGATACATTTATTGGAAGCTAAAACTGGTCACTCTGGTTGTGCAAAGATAAAGCTAGTGTGGTGTTTATTACTCTTGTCTTACCTCTTCTTTCTTCCCTTTCTCTGTAGAGAGACAACGACAGAGATCATAAAGTCCGCATTGCGTTGGGGAACGGCATAAGGGCCGACACCTGGGCCGAGTTCCTGCAGCGGTTTGGGAACATACACATCTCCGAATGCTACGGAGCAACAGAGGGAAATATTGGCTTTGTCAACTACGCCGGCAAAGTTGGAGCAATTGGCAGGGAGCATTTTCTCCACAAGGCAAGATGAGGGGGGAAAAATGCATTTGTGTTTTTGTTTTTTATTTTTTACCCATACTCTATTTTCTATGTTTTATTCTTAAACTGTTTTTTTTTTCAGATGCATACTAAATATGCCCTCATAAGGTATGACACAGAGAAAGAGGAGCCTGTCAAAGACTCTCAGGGATTTTGTATTAACGTCCCCAGAGGTGAGTCAGTTTCCTCCACAATCTTTTTTCTATTTCTTGATCTTTTTTGCTATTCATAACACTAAAATATGTCTCGTGCTTTCGCTCTCTTTCAGGAGAAACTGGTCTGCTGGTGGCCAAAATTGGGAAAAGGACGCCGTTCAGTGGCTACGCCAAAAACAAGCAGCAGACCGATAAGAAGGTGCTGCTTGATGTGTTTGAGAAGGGTGACTCCTACTTTAACAGTGGAGACCTCCTCAGAATAGACCTCGAAGGATTCGTCTTCTTTCAAGACCGCATTGGAGACACTTTCAGGTGATCTGAGTAAATACACAGAACAAACTTTAGAAACGGAGTAAATACTGGAAGCAAAGAGCCAACAGCCAGACGCAGAGTGACTGTTGGTTAAATAACAACACTGAACATATCATAGCAAGGCCTGAGCTGTATGGTCCACCTTTGTAGATCATTGTCATAGTTTAATCGACTTGTGACAATAAGGTCCATTGTATATCATTGGAAACTGTATGTAAGATGTACATTTTAATGGACTGAAGGCCTCACACTAAAGAGGGGCTAATTTTCCATTTCAGGAATTACAGACAATGTTTAATAGACTGTAGTTGTTAGTTAAAGTATGAATCTTTCTAAATAATTTCCTCCTGCATTTCTGTTAAAATAACAAAAATCCTGCTTGTTTCTAAATTTGAACAAACTTTTCAGCTTTGCATTGTGATTAAAAATACAGGTGGAAGGGAGAAAACGTGGCAACCACAGAGGTGGCTGATCATTTGCTGGGGGTGGATTGCATTGAGGAGGCTAATGTCTATGGTGTGAAGGTGCCAGGTAACTCTTATATTCATTAAAATGATAATTAACAGGGTTTTAGGAAACTAAAGACACTTGAAAGATAGATAATCTTTTATAGACACATTAAAAATTCGCCATCATAGTGATGAACATTCTCAGTCCTGCAAAAAAAATCAAAAATATCAGAACTGAGAATTTAAAACAGAAGGCAAGTATTTGGAGATGAGCTCATGTGCTTTGTCAGAGTACGTAACACATAAAAAGCCATTTATACTCGTGTCCTGAAATAATGCTATTTTGTATTGAACCTGCACTTATCAGGGCATGAGGGAAGGATTGGAATGGCAGCTCTGTCGCTAAAAGAAAACATGGACTTTGACAGCAAAGCCACTTTTCAGCAAGTCAAAACCTTCCTCCCCAGCTATGCAAGACCTCGCTTTATTCGCATACAGGTAACCAAAGTCCTGCTGTTTTTCTTAAAACATATTAATAAAAAAAAATAGGAATTTCACTGAAAAAGTCTTGCACCTATAACAGAACCAATTATTTTGCTCTTTGGCAGGATGCACTGACGGTCACTGCGACGTTTAAACAGATGAAGATGAAGCTGGTGGAGGAGGGCTTCAACCCCGGCGTCATCAAGGACCCTCTGTTCTACCTGGAGGACAACAAGGGCTACGTACCCATGACTCAGGAGATGTTCAACTCCATCGATGAGGGAAAAGTCAAACTCTGAATCAGTTCGGTGTTTAACAACAAACTGCCGACCACAAAACCAGCTAATGACAGCTCACCTGCACGTTGAGTCTGTATGTTCAGCTCATTTCATGAAGAATATTGTATACACAGATTTATCAAGAGATACATTTTTGTTTGAAAAGGCTTTTTTTTGGTAAAGATTTGGTTTATTGAAAGACATTAAATTTTTAATGCAATCGCAATGCAGAAAATATGTAAAGATCTACATTCATCAAGATAGTTAAAAGGGAAAGAAAATGGAGCACTACACATACAGATACATGCAAATATACTTAAATATAAATTATGACACATCAACCCTTATATGTCATTATTTATTTATTTTACCAATAATTAACCAATTTATTATAGTGATAATTGATGAAAATGGTAACTATTATGTGATAATTTTGAAGGAAAGCACTAAATAAAAAAAGAAGAAGAAGAATAAAGAAAATAAATAAAAACGCCACTGACACAGATAACTATCTTCAGTTTGCTGACTGTGCTGGCTCAGCCTCAACACATCTGGAACAGCAATGAATGGCTCTGTTATCGATAGCTGAATGAGCGTTAGATGAGCTCTGGCACGGTGGCAGATTCAAGTGTAGTAGGAGAGGTAGCTGCGTTGTCAACGGGAGAAGAAGACATACAGTTTGTTGTTCTGCAGTTGGAGTTCAAGTGCTTTTGTGTCTGTGCAGTCTGAGAAACCTTCAGGGGGCAGCACACCTGGTGCCGGCCACACTGCACCCACTGGTTGCAGAAGCTGGGCATACTGTAGAATTTGGTCAGCTTTTTCAGGACCTGTTTACCCAGATCATTTGAAGGATCCTCTGTAAGCTCGATCACAGGATCGGGTTCTGCTGTTGGATGCGGGGGGGCACCTGCAGCATCTTTAGGAGTAGGCCTTGTTTCACAGTCATGTCCAGACATCGGCCCAATGTCGGTGCAAGGCAGAGGCTCGCTGCTGCAGCTGAGAGAGCGCAGCGGCTTCTCAGACTGATTCAAAGCCTTGTCAATCCACAGCTCCACCTCATTCCTGACCGGGCCAGGAGCAGCCACCTCTCCCTCCTCAGACTGGATGTCTGGGGAGGGGTCTTGAATATTTTCAGCTCCTGTCACCTCCTCTTCCACTGAGTTTGGTTGGTCTGCATTATTCAGAGCCTGTGTCTCAGCCAGAAGAGTGGAAGCCATTTGGGAGATGATGCTCCAGTCCCTAAGGATGTCCTCAGGGGTGGTGAACTGTGAGGTCACTGTAAATCGGATGATGCGTTTGGTATAAATGTCAGCAGGGACGAGATGCATGGTACCTGACTGGTTCAGTCTCCTCAACAGCTCCTGGGTCAAAGCATTTCCCCCCTGGAATTAGAAATCAACATGTTCATATTAAGTGAATGCATAATTAATAACATCAGTTCAAGGTTCAAATCTTTTTACTGATCACTAATACTGATCTGCTCTTTGGCTATCTGGGCTACAGAGGTGATCAAATTTCTTCCACAGATATGTCTTGTTCTTGCCCTTTTAACTCTGACCAATCAATATCCAGAGCTTTTTGCAGGCATTATTAAACAAATAATACCTTTTTTTTTACTTCTATGTTTTCTCTGGACAAACACAAAAGAAAAGAAGAAACTAATTACTTTGTTCAGTGGCTCACCTTTGAACCACATGTGACTTGGAAGTTAAAACGTCTCAACAATGATTAGCCAGTGAGTGACATGTTACTTAACAAAGATTAAACTATTTTACATGGTAGCTTATGTGGTTCGCTGCAAAAAATTTGTGTCACATACTTTCAGGCAGAAGACCACCAGACCAAGGTGCCTCTTTGCAGGAATCTCAAAATTTGGGTCACTCCTTACGTAAGACTCAAAGAGCTTCGCCATCTCAATCCCCTGCAAAGACAAGAGGAAAATTCAGAGTCTGAAATTTAAAAAAAAAAAAAAAAATTCTCTGGGTTTTCACAGAATTCTGAACATTAAAAACACTTAATGCACTGTCTCTAATTTGATAATATTCTATATTTTTTCCTGAAACTTTTTGCATGTAGAGAAGTAAAAAAAAAAACACTGACATGTCTGATATGAGCCCGGAGGTTTTTCAGTCCGAACAGTCGCATAAGGAACCAGACTTTGATCGAACGGAAACGACGGCTGAGGGGAATCTGCCAATGCTGAACAACAGGAAAGAGTAGTGTCATTGCATTAAACAAGTCACTATTATAATTTAAACTTTATTTTGAGGAAGACCTGAATGTGTCATACCATAAAGTCTACGGCTAAGCGAGAGTTATCATGTCTGAGGTAAACAGGATCAACAGTAAATGTCCTTTGGAGCTTGAATTTATCCTTCACCCTGAAACAGCAAAGTTAAAGCAGATCAACAACCTGCAAACATCCTTCATATTGACTTTGACTACATTGGTCTTAAACCTCAGTTGTAATTTTTCACAGATGATGTTTATTTCTATGGAGGTAAGATAAGACCTCACCAGAAAGCTGTGCAGTCAAAATGGACCATCATCCACTTGGAGGGATTGAAGACAAAAGAGTGAGCGAATTCAATGCCCTCTAGTGACCAGTGGAGCTCAGGACAGAAGTAGGCTGAGCCGGCGTACGCAGCGTCAACATGGAGCCACAGCCCCTCTTCTGCACCTGCAACAAAGATTTCAACAAAAGTGAATCCAAGAAGTTTTCTGAATGCAACTCAGAAAAACAACACAATATATTGGCTTTACAGGTGGTGTGAAAGCACACACATAATTGGGATTAAATTTGAAGACATACAGACTGGTCCCAGTTCAGCCAGATTGTCAAAGGCACAAGCTCCTGTGGTTCCCAAAGTTGCACACAGCTAAACAGGAAGGAAAGAAAATCACAGGTAATATTTCATATTACACGTCAGTATTTTATCTTTCCATTCTGTGCTTTTTATTTTTTTGACCTTCCAAGCAGCTTTGTTTTTTTTATTGTTTCATAAACAGTGAACATTCAGCTATTTGGACAGGTGGAAGAAGTATTCAGATCCTATACTTAAGTAAAAGTACCAGTACATTCATGTAAAAATACTCTGTTACAAGTAAAATTACTGCATTTAAAAACTGAATGTGTACAAGTGGGCCTTGTATCAACACAATGTAAAAAAATACTTAGTACTTCTGTCCCCTGTAAGTGATATAATATCATATTGTGATATGTGATTGTGTATCATATTATCATATTGTTATCACTGATGCACTCTTGTCAAAAAAGCAGCTTACAGGTCGAGGTAGTGCTACTTTTAATATAGTTTAGTTAGTGCAGTGGTTCGTATTCTAGATATTGGATTAGGATTAGGATTGGACAGGTTTGAAAGTCAGCTGCTAAAACGGACTAAAATTAAAAATGGACACGTGTCAACTGTTCGTCTTGTCACGCGCTTCGAGCATCAAACTGAAAATCCATCCACAGAAAAACGCGAGTTTTTTTCTTGGGGAAATGTTATTTTTCAAAGCCTTGAACCTAAAATCCTCTGTTGTGACACAGGGACCCTCACCGCGCAAGAAACCCAACAAACACACCGGCAATCACATGCAGCCTCCACAGGAAAAAACTGGCTCCAAAATCCAACATTATTCCACCACAGAACTTTATTACATTTGTGTCAGCTTTAAGGAACAGATAAGTTTCCAGAATAGTTCAGATGTTTTTTTGTTACTGATGAGAGATTTCAGTCAGTCCAGCGTGCATCGCCGAGCGCGCACCTTTATAAAAATTATCATGTCATCAATATAAAACGAGTACAGCTGCCAAACAAACTAAATAAGAAAAAAATCAGTGAATCTTTATTTGACTCGGCAGAAATGGAAAAACAGTCGCATGATGCGCATCACTGACGCTGTTGATGCTCGTTCGGCCTGTCGAAACAATAAGATACGGTGCAAAGTTAAACTATAAAAAGGGCGGACTTTGAAATCAGGGGATTTGTGGATTTTCTTGCAATGCGCAAGACAAAAAGGCACAATTTGGATTTGTGATTAGTAGGAAGTCCCACGGTTTGATATAAAATGACACATTTTTAAAGATAATTGTAAAAGACATTGTTTAGTCAGCTAAAACAGGGAAAAAAAACACTAATAAGATTCTTATGTCTTTCCCCCAATGATGCCCACCTGTCCTTTATTATCAGAGACCTACCATGAAAGGGACCAGTCCCCTCTTCTTGTCCTCCTGGATGGCTTGTTTTAAAGTTTCTCCTCTCAGGGACAACTGCTCGTCACACGGCAGAAACCTGACTTTCACCAGAGTGATCAGACCTGCCTTCTCCACTGATGAATGGGCCTTTAAGAACAGTCACGTATCCAATGAGTTTTTAGTTTATTTCCTCTGGTTTATAGGAAATTAGTGCGCAAGTAGCAGAAACACTGACCTGATCTGAGGCGTAGGCAACCAGTCTTGCATTTAAGACTGAATCCTCCACATCCTGGTCGAGATCAGCCTGCAGCTCTGATATTTTGTCTTTCCTGGCAGCCAGCAGAGCAACCAGTGTGCTCTCGCTGACTGTGCCCTAATGGGAGAGTCAGATAGGAAAGAAAGAGTATGAGCTTCCAGTAACCACAGGCTATAATTTTAAGCTTAACAAACAGATCAAAGTGCTACAAACCTGCATGACACCTCCTCCTATGCTGTCAGGATGGTGATGCAGGAAGAAGGAGGGGAGTCCCAGCGCTTTACACAACCAGTCCATCACATTAATTTCCAGTTCTGTGCAAGCTGGGCTGGAGGCCTGTTCACAACCAGGTGTTACTTATTAAGGTAATAATGTTTGTTTGTTTTTATTTTGAATCTTTATATATATATATATATATATAAAGAAATCGATTCTCCTCCTACCCAGGTGAATCCAACACAGTTGATGGCATCTGAAAGCATTTCCCCGAGCATGGAGGGCCATGAAGTCAGAGCGGGGTAGTAGGCATGCATGTGAGGGCTCTGCCAGTGAACCACCTGTAGGAAAGGAGGAGACGATACTTGCTTACTTGCTATAGTTTTAAATGAAGTATCTGATAATGAATATCTGCAGAATCTTACTCCTGGCATGATGACTCTCTCAATGTCCTTGAAGACAGTGTCCCAGTCCTCTGGCTCCTCTGGCGCGGCGTCAGGCAGAAGCTCCTTCATGTAACCGGGCTTCACATCTGGATTCACCCTCCTCTCCCTGATGTTGTTCAAGTAATGTGTGATGTAGTCCACCATCTCCTTACCTGAGAAGCATCAAACGCTGTAACAACTGCACACACACACACACACACACACACACACACAAAAACGAGTCAATATAATAAAATGGGACCTCTGATTACCTCTGCGATTGTAATCCTCAGCCTGCATTTTAGTGGGATGAGAGCTCGTTGAGTTTAACTCGTTGTGCGTAACAGGTGACAGCGGTGATGCTTTGTGTATTCAGAGGCAGAGGTCGCATTAATATATAGAGTCCTTTGAGAGGAACACGCCCAAATATGGTGACGCATTTAAACCACCTGACGACCCTCACATTTTTTTTCTCCCATCAGTGAAATCTTTGGCAACATAAGCTACTCAATGACTTTGTATTTGTGGGACTAAGCTTAATTGCTGACAATAATATAGAGCATTTTATATGTGCGCCTTCAGCAACTCAGCTACACCTGCACTCCAGGGATTTTATGTGCGTTAATCCTCATAATTGTATGCTTTGGAATAAATATTTATTGAGAAATGGGTGTGATCTTTGTTTATCCAGCCCTACAGCAGCTCATTAAGAGCATTCAACTATGGAGGACAAGTATCGTTGTTTAATGATAAAAAAGCACATTAGGTAACAAAGTTATGTAATACTGTCACAAAAACATAAGAAAATGAATCAGATTAAGAGAATTTTAATCTTGCCAGTTCAATAAGTGTCTATAATATGGCTTTGGATTGACCGCTTCAAAAGAAATTTTGAGCTGAACACCTTGTAATCACTGTTAACTCCTGTTTCCCTGTAGACAACATCAAACTGTACATACCCAGCTCTTTCAAAAATACTCACAGTGCAATTAATTTCTCTTTTCATACAAAAAATCCCCAGTTGTTACCCCCTTGTTTGCTGTACTTTCATTAAAGTACCTGTCTTAGTTTATTCCTAACAAAACTATAACAGAAACTAACCCAAATAACAACATAAATTCAAAACAATTTCTTGTAAATGTCTTGAAATTTCACCTTAAAAGTTTAAAGTCTTTTTCGTCATGCGCCTTCAAGAAGCCACACCTGTGCCCCAGGGAAGGATTGTGTGTGTTTTCCATAAGTGTATCCTCTATACAAAGAGAAAGTAGGGAAATGGTTTAAATCTCAATTTATTCAGCCCTGAAGCAGCTCAAAGTGGGAAAACTGGAGTAGAGAACAAATTTACTTTGAATAAGTAAATTCTCTGGATGGTAAGTATATTTAGACTAAAACAACTTATTATTGTTTACACATTTTGGGCTAGATGTGGGCCCAAAATGGCCAAACTATTTATATACTATGATTGGACCATGTTAAAGAATCACACTATTAGTCAGAAATCACTCTTGACGTTGCTTGCATCAAATGAATTTGATATATTTTGCAAAAAAAAACCAACTTAAAGTTAATGATAGGAAAATTGGTGATTTAGAGTCATGTTATTTAACACTTTATTCTAACTTAAAAGGCTTTTCCGTCTGTTTGCAGACGTTGTGCTAAGCTTCACTAAGTGACTATTTACTCCAGCCATACATGACGTATTGTATATAACAGATACAAAAGTTCAATCTTCTCATTTAACAAAGCAGCCGAGCATATTTTTCACAATCTTCAAATAATCCTAAATTCAAGGTTTTGCCACGATTCAAATATGTGCAATATGAAATTTAACTTTATATTATTAAAGTAAGAATATTTTCATATTTTCATAGTTGATACAACTAACATTCTCAGCTATTCACTCTTCTCATCCTGTCTGATTGCATTACAGAAGAGGACTGTTAGAACAAAGCAATATTTGTTCTGGACGATGACTCCTCACAAACAAATACCAAGGACGGAGACATTCTAAAAAAAATCCACAATGAATGAACACACAGTAAAAGGAAGGAAGGATGGTTTGGGCAAACCCATCTATGTCACGGCTTATCGCTGCCTTTCATACACCGTCAAAAGCCAGAGAAGCACCTGGACTGTTCACACACTGGGCTGTTTGCTGTGCATTGTACTTGATATGTGCAAGCTCTCCTCTGATGCTCTGGAAAACTATTGGTCGGACGCAAATCTGACATAATTCAAACATGCAAAGCGAGCACACATCAGTGTTATAGTGGAGGGATATGATGAGAGGTAATCAATTTATTCCACTGATTCAATGAAACCAATAAAGCATCAGAGGATGTTTAGCCTTCCTTAGATATTTTAAACCGGTGATCCTTTCACATGTTATGAAAATGCAGAATTAATAATGAAATAACATTTAGTTGTTAAATCTACACTCTTATTATTAATGTAAAGATTAATAGTTTGTGATTATGTTGTTTTTTTCCCAGGAAGTTCACTTAAATAAAATCAAATCTACATGCTAAAGTTTATTTTTTTAACATTTTCTACCAATGATCCATAGCTCATTGGTCAAATTATTTTCCAGGCCAGAACTTGTAAGAATTTGCATTGTCCAAGTTTCCTACGGTTTTATTACTCTGTCTCATTTACAGTGTTAATTTTTATCCTTCAGTTAACAGAGAGTGCATCACTTGTGCTGTATTCGACAGCAGCGTGTTTCCTTCAAAGAAAAAAAAAATTTGTCAAACATTACACACATTCTGTAGACATAATTCATCCAATCCCATGTGAGTATGTGTTTGTGTGGTACAATACAAAAATAAATGTTATGTGATATGAAGCAGGGCACACTGTGACTATTGTGCTCCTTGTGTGCCTTCACGTCCACGAGTCTGGGCCTGATGAAAGCAGGATTAAACATAATTGTGCAATTGAAGCTCGAAGCTCTGCCTTGTGACTTCAAAGTCAAAGTGCTCCTGATGGATCCCATTCTGTTGCTTTTATTCAAATAAGCTGAGAATATCAACATGACATCAGTATGTCACAAAGACAACTTCCGGCTTGATAAATCAGACCAAAAGTCAGAAAACAATTAATAGAAAATGGATTTTAGAAGGACGAATTAAAGGAAGTAACTGAAAACTGGTGCCAGGAGAACAGCTTTTGTGAATGTCAGGGAGATGAAGGAGTTCATGATGGACTTTCGGAGGAAGCGGGAGAGAAATTAACATTCCCTCGGACTCAACAGAGTGGAGAGCTGCAGATACCTCAGTGTCTGCATCACAGAGGGCTTATCACGTGCCTCTCTATTGCCTGCCTGTCTATTCCCTTGTCTGCCTGCCTGTGCCTGCCTGTAAACTATTTCTTCAATAAAACACAGAAGTCATCTTGCTGCCTCTTCAGTCTGTGTTTGGGTCCTATCCTCTATGATCTGTGCAAGCAGCTTTAACAAGATTTCTCTCTATGGTGCAGAAATAAGTACTAAGAAGGCGGCCTGACTTGCTTTGAGTATCCTTAGCGATGGAAATGACAGCTGGCTTTCTTCACCGAGTTGTCAACATGAGAGGACCGTGCTAAGACCTCTGTAATGCAGGCAAAGAGGTGTATGTCGTATTGACCAAAAAAGCTGTATTTTCCTGTCACAAAATCTATTATTCTTCTGATACCACGTGTGTGAAGAGTGGAGCATTCAAAAAATTTGGAAAGAAGTGGAAGTCTGAAAAAAGGACAATAAAAGGCCTGTGGAAAAGGCCTCTCTGCTACGTCCCTGAAGCTAAGACAGAGAGGATTAGGAGGAGTTTCTTTCCACTGGTCCAAGTTTGGGTCCTGAACCAGTGAGTTCACACAAATAACTACTAACACATCATGCTGGTGTCACCTTGTATTGCATATTTTTTTGCATTAGTTATATATTTTTTAAGTTATACTAAAAATAACTGCTTGTTTACCTGTTTCCCCCCTTACTTCATCATTATTCAGTCATCCTTTCTTAATTTTTACCCCTGAAGTGGATTTGAGCAGGTCTTCTCAACTCAGACTGCTTTTGTAGTGCCTCCTAGTGGCCAAAATATCAGATAGATTGTCCTGGGCAGCTTCTTGGTGCGCGTGTGTGTATGTGTGTTAACAGGGCATCCCTTAAAATGACACAATTGTATTCTGCTCTGCTGTGTTTTATTTATTTTTTTAATTTTGTAAGTTATTTTATTCCCATGCAGCACTTTGTTCACTGTTTTTAAAAGTGCTATACATAGCATAGTAATAACTATAATGTCTGCAATGCAAAACTTGTTCCAGATAATGTTTAAACCCAATATATATATAAACTTTGTCATTAAATGTTATATTGTGCAATAAAACAGACTATAAAACAATACTGATATATGGATTTATTTCAATGTAATTTCCGCCAAAAGTGTAATGATTTGCCAAAAAGCTATGCAATAAAGTATCATTTAGGTTTTTACAACATGTATTTCCACAGACTTTGCAGTTGGTTAATATGTATCATTGCTTTTATAAAAAAAAAAAAAACAACAAACATGCCCTACATCTCACTTTATAAGAAAGCTGTCTCCATATTGCTACTTTACTGATCCATTTTAGGCCAGTTCTGTTTAAAGTGTTTCACTTTTCTTTTTGACCCACTTAGGACACTTAAGATTTGTTAATGTATATGTCGGAGAATCAGCGGAAAGAGGATCAAACAGAAGGTTAGAGCCATAACAGTAATCGTGTTCAGGCTCCTTTTGGAAAATAACTGCACTTATAGATGTTGCAGGGAACAAAATTTACAGTAAGATATAAAAATGACATACAGGACAACAAAACAGACTAGGAAATATCATATGCAGGCATGCATGGACAACATATCAGTATCCCATTGACACTGAAGACTGTGGCCTACTTTTAAGTTTATGGTAAAAGCAAGAGCAAAGGGTAGTGCAAATAAAGGTCGAGATTAAACAGGACTTTGAAGGTTTGCATATGATTGTCTGACTAGCTTATGAGCCATACGTGCAATATGAAATCTTCCTGCATGTCATAATAGCATGCAGGATATTGTGCAGAGGGCATGTTCAATAAGCCACGTTCAGACAAGACCAACACACTGGTCAGTGAAGCAGAAAATTAACTCCAGAGGGGGGCAGAACCGCAAAGGATACCAGCTGCCGCAAAGCCTGAAAGTAGAAGAAGAAGAAGGGGAGGAACAAGGAATCAGGAATCAGCTGTCAAAAAAAGTAGCAAAAGTGTAAGCCACGGATCAGAAAGAGGTAATTTTTACACTGACGTTATCTTATCAAGCAATCGGCCTCTGTTTCTGCCGGCATTATTACTAAAGGATGCGTCTTTACTGTTGAATGTGATTGTAGACATGACTACCTGTGCGGTGGTTAGAAAGCCCACAGTGGCTAACGTAACTGCGTGCGCTCACAGCGTCGCTAACTGTTAGCTTGCTAACTCGAAAGGGAACAAAGCTAAGTTACCGTTATTATTGGCTAAATGGCATTAATATGGCTTGTCGGTGCCTCACGTCGATGAAATTTCTGTTAGCTGACAAGCGGATTCCCAATGAAGGCAGGTGATTTGCGTTTGCCACTCTTCCGTCAATGTTGACATATTCTGCGCCAGCTAACTACAGCATAAGCTAACTAATGTTGGCTAATGAGCTAACTGTTAGAGAAACATTTTACGATTACTAAATGTTGCTTGTCATCGACATGTCACCTTTTAAGTTTATGCGAACCCAATTCTGGTCACTTATAAGTGCTAAATGTAAGTCAATTATAATTGAAAACCCAGTTAGTTTAATTGGTAACGTATTTCGTTGAGACGTTAACGTTACTGCTCATATCGGAAGCTAACAGTAACTTATGCTAGTTGCTAGCTAACGCTATTCAATAACAGAAGCGCTTTGATGCAGAAATTGTTGATTGTTTTCGAGAAAGCACGTGGTTACTTTATGTGGTTATCGCTACCATTTTGCAGAGATGTTCAGAGCTGGTGTCCGACACTGACTGGTCGTCTGCCTGTGAGCCTTGACTGAACACACCCGCGAAGATGCCTGCAGTATCCACCGGGGTCAAGGAGCTGTATCTGTCCACATCTCTGGGTGAACTCAATAAAAAGGCTGAAATCAAACCAGACAAGACGAGCACCAGAAGGTATCTTTTGGTTTCATGTTAGTTGGTATAAACCCTGTATGGCATGCAGTTACTATGTGACATCAGTGTTTTATTTAATTAGAAGCTCTGGAAAACACCGAAATACTATAGCGCAGGGAAACTGTCAACTTGCTTCTCTTTTTAGCACCACTCAGTGATGAGAAAGAGATGCAAAAATATGCAGCAAAGGCCTGCAATCGAATTAGGGCCGAAGACATTGTGATTTCATAGTGATGAAAGTATAATTTTTTGAAATTTACTGTTCTGCAGCTATGTTCAGAGTGCCTGCAAAATCTTCAGGGCAGCAGAGGAGTGCCGTCTGGACAGAGATGAGGAGAAATCTTATGTGCTCTACATGAAATATCTAACAGTATATGACATCATCAAGAAAAGACCAGACTTCAAGCACCAACCGGTATAATTCATGATTATAAAATTGTAACTGCATTTTGTATAATTTGAATTACATAAGTATATGTGATTTGTTCCTTATGCAAAGACTTGTTGATGTGTGAAAATGTATCTAGAACTGAAGTAAGTTGATCTTGAGTTACTCTCTTCTATTTCAACACGCAAAGGACTATTTCATGACCTTGCTTGGGCCAAACAACTTTAAGAAAGCCATTGAAGAAGCCGAGAAGCTCTCTGAAAGCCTTAAACTCAGGTTAGAGCCTTTGATTATCTTAAATTGTGCTGTATAGACCTTATAATTTAACACATAAGCTGCAAGCCAGGACATCTGAACAAAAGCAGGCAATCACATTATTATTAGTTCTAGTCAGCTTATCTTCATCTATTTCAACAGGTATGAGGAATTTGAGGTTCGAAAAAAACTTGAGGAGAAGGAGAGACAAGAGGAGAAGAAAAGGAGGGAGGAAATGACAGAGAAAGATAGCGGTCGTGACTCTCCAAAAGCATCATCATCAAACAAGAAGGACAGCAAGAAGGTAGAGATGTTAAATAATGAAGATATTATCATGGTATCTGCATACTAAGACATGCTCACATGAAATCTGCAATTGACATTAAACCTTAAAAAACAAATCAAAACAAAACAGTCAGTAACTCAAAAAAAGAGACTTACAAGAAACAAGGTTCATTTATTTACAATGCTACAACACAGGGTTGGGCAGTAAAATGCAACTTATGCTACCAACAGAACAAAAATCATGGAAATGTTACATAATAATTAATTCATTCATAATTTTTAAAAAATAAATAATTAATTAATAACAGAAAATAAACTAATATTTATTGTGAAGTGCGGAAGATGAAGCTGGGTCGGGTGTTGTCTTCTTGAGCATTATAGCAACAATATGGATGGCACTGTTTTAAGTAATAGAATTAATTTGTCATTTGGAATTATTTTATGGAAGAAGAAATCAAGGCCAATGACATCAGTCAAACTAGTTAAAACAAGGTCATTGCTTT
>JAQNCA010000001.1:27740106-27774023 GCA_029783725.1 Acanthurus tractus | reverse complement strand
TTGTAGAGCTTCTTTGTTGTAAACAGCTGCTGTAAAAATGGCATAATTAAAGTGAAACAAAGCAGTTCAGTTGAGCAAAACAATTTTACGAGTTTGTTGTGAAGCTGAGATGAGCTGCGGATTCACGTGAAAGGTGTCTGTAGGTTCATCAAGGCAAATGACCCCTTTAACATTGTCACACTGTCATCACACTGTCATTCAATACGTTAGAGCCGTTCCAAGTTTTCCCAAAGCTGCAGAGCGCTCTAACTTGAATGCATGCGGGGAATTTAATACTGTCAAGGTGAGCGCAAAGTTACGGAATATTTTTTTTTTCCTGATTGGTGGATGAAATCTTCATACTGATTTCAAATCCGCACGCAGCACACATGTCGAATAAGATGATACGCAGATCTGGTGTCAGTAGTCAGGACGCTCTGTAACTTGGACAGTAGTTAAAGCTTTCAAAGTGCAGGTCCCTGAGAGCTGATGTCTATTTATAAAGGCACTTTGTGTTCTAACTTTGGTATCCAGCACTGTGCACAACTCTGGTCTGAATATGGACACAGTCTGACAGTGAGGAGCCATAATGAGCAGCCTCGAGTTGGAACAGATAACTATTGGAGGCGTGCACTTTGTCTCCACAATTACTCAACTGTGCTGCATTGTCTCAGCCAAGCAGGTCACCAAATCTATACAAGTTATTTTAGTACTTTCCAATGGAGAAAACTCTGCAAAGGCTTAAACATTTCCTGGTCTTTACCGAAAGAGTTTTTAATTAGCCTTCCAGGAAAGAGAATAGCATTCATGACCTTGAATTAGTAGGCGATGCGTTAAGCTACTGTCAGCTGATGGGTGGTGAGTTGAGCTGCTTATCGTGGTGTTCCTGGATTTTATTTTTAACCCGACAACAACTGACAGGCCCGCGACCTCAGGGGAGACCTCAACCGCAGACGGACGAGTTGAGTGGCAGTCAGGAAAAAAAAAAGAAAGAAAGAATATGATACAGTTTTGCAAGACTGAGAAGAATTGATAATATTTAGTTTGAACGTGCAGAAGGGTGTGCAGATGGAGTTGGGGGGGGGGGTTGACATGCAAGTGTTGACATCAGAGCAAAAGATATAGAAAATCAAATCAGATCCATCACATCTATTTACAGGGGAGAGATCAGAGAGTTCGACACGCGAGCTGCAGAAATAATAAAATAAAAAGAGAGATATGTGCATGGAAAATGAGGATGTGAGATGGAGGCTGTGAAAGCCATTAAAACAGCACATGACAGTTTCATTTTGACCTACATTTAAACCGAAGGCACTCCTCTCGTTCCATCACTTGCCACACAAACCAAGTGCCCAGTTTTATCGGCGCATTCCAGCAGGGTTAAATCACTGTGAACGAGGATTGAATTCTTACCAACAGAGCAGGATAACAACACATAACTGGCCTCATTTTTTTCCCTTAGCAGGAAGTGGCAGCAGTAAAAAAAAAAAACCCAAGCTGTTGATGATTATAGTGACACAACGAGCTGGAACCTTTGTACCATAACATTTCCCTTCCTGTAAGGTCAGAGCCGCTTCTATCAGCCATTGTATTACATCATAAAACCAGTTTTCAGCTTGTTCGACGCATGTGGACAAACATTTACCTTTTAAAACAAAGATTCATGTGGGCAGTTCATACACTGTACATGAGGTCAAGTTTTCAGGCTCTTCAATTTGCTCCCATTTTGTGCCACTGAGTGACAATTGTTTTTTTTTTATCCATCTCTAAATTACTACTTTTGCTGCCCTTTAGCTCCTGTATTTAAATATTCAGCTGTTAACAAAGATGCAGGCTAATTTGCATACCTCAGTATTATATAGTTAACTACACTTTGTCAAGGATAAACATTTACCTTGACTTAAGAACGTCACACTGCCTCGGTCTCTATGTTGGTCTGTGTCCTTTGCATATATAAGACACTAAAATGCAAAATAAGCAGAATTTGTTTGGGTTAAGAAAATAGGACGGACCCTCCTGTCTGACTGATCCTAAAAATATTATAATTATTTCATAACTGTCTGTGTGAAAATGTCACCACAAAATGAAAGAATCCATGATTTCCACACACACTGATGTGGTCATCTCATCGACTTCCCGTTTCTCTTTTTCCAGAGAAATACAGGAAGGCTGCCCGTGATGAGAAGTGATGTTGAGTTACTGAGTGTTTCTACACCTGTTTCACAGACAGGAAAATGTGCCACGGTTGCAAAACAAGAAAAATGTTGCAAATAAATGCAAATACAAAAAGTTGTTGTAAATCCTTTTTATTTTTTTATACCTTAAAGCTGGTGGAAATGAATCTGTGTGCCAAGCCGACAGCTCTGATATATGGTGGTCAGAGCTACATTTAGCTGATAGTTTAGTCTGCATACTTAAAACATAAAAAGTGGAGTCTCGAGGTGGCAGCGCTGTGGTCAGCACTTCCTCTCCACCAACAAGGATCTTGTGGCTGTGCGGTCAAACAAAATTCCGATTATAAAACACCACCTAGTTCAGAGAATGAGGCAAAAAAAAGTCACGCCAGACCGAAAGGAAAACACTGACACAGGCAAACTCTTTGCAGGTAATTTTATTTTGAGATATTTTGTAGAACAGGGGAACCAATGATTACAAAAAAAAGTCCATAAGTGTTCTACATGCTACACCTTAACCTAATTCATCATGCTTGCCTGGAAAAAGTACATAGAAATTCAGCAGAAAAAACAAAACAAAAAAACATAACAAAAAAAAACAAAAACATACAATTAAAACTGACATACATTATACTCACCATTAACTTTACTTTAGATGTTTGTACCTTTCTCTTACCTCCATGCACGCAATTTTTTTACATTACATTTAGATAAAAAATTAAGACTTTTAGGCGCTTCTTTAAACCATAGAGCAGTTTCTTTCCACTAAAGACAGAATGCACCTATAAATAAAAAAAACAAAACAAAACAAAACAAAAAAAACAACAAAATGAATGATATCCATATGGATAATATTGGTGGAAAATGGAAAGCTTCAACTTCTTTTAGAACATAACAGATGAATTTGCATCCTACCATAAAACAAAGGAACACTTACACACCCATATAGTGCCGAAATGAAAATGGAAGTCTGTCCAACTCCTCAAACTTCAATAATCACATTGAAATAACACATTTTTGATAAAATAAATATCGCACATCTGCTAGAAATAAATAATGATTACTGAAACACCTCACTATGTTAAATGCTAAAGTGAGACAGATTTCATCTACGCGACCACTTCATTTCATGGTATGAGGATGGTCATGTGTTTTAAAGCACTAGTGCGGCTTCGAGTGTCTCTCGCGGCTGTTACCTTGAGGTAGATAACACATTTACATTTAACGCCTACGATAATGGTTGCTGCTGGCATCATGTGTCAGATTTACAGTATGAAAGAATTATTAAGGAAGCTTTCTTCGGGGAAAAAGTCAAAGTAAAACAAAGATTTTTTTTTTAAAAAAAAGGACATCCCATCCCCGTTTTTTTTGTTGTTGTATCCCATCCCAGAAAAGGGTGTTTGAGAGCACTTCAAAAGCCTTCAGCAATGTTATCAACTACCATCCTTCCTTCTTTTGTCACACCAAACTAACCAAACTTATCTACCGTCCAATCTTTCTTCTAGCCATTCCTCTTCTGCTTTCTGTACGTCTACAGTACTTAAGTGTGCGAGTGACGTGCCAACTTAGCAATGACAGCGTAGACATAATCCCATGAAGGCCTGGTGATCAAGGCTCAGAGTGATGACCGAAACTCTTTAAATGTAGTAAATCACCCCTCTCAACTCTTAAAAAAAAAATTTTTAAAAAATTAAAAATTAACCACAATAAAAAAAAGGTATGAAATGATTCAAGTACAATAATATACCATTTTATTAAAAAAAAAAAAAAAAAAAGAACAAAAAAACATAAAAACATAAAAACAAAACTGCCTAGATTCTGCACTGTGAGGGAGGATATATCTCTTAATTAAGATGCTTGAAGATGCTGCTGTATGTTTTGTGGGCAATTTGTGGGGAGCATTTGACAGCGCAGGGGGTGAGGGATGCCTGGAAGGATTTTAGAGGCAAGTCATCGGTGCTGTCAAAGCCAGGCAGGGTCAGAGACTCCAGCTGCACGTTAAGCACAATCTCTGTGTTCCTGTTGAGGAAGCTCTCGTCCAGCTCTCTCACCTCCGAGGGCTCTGTCTCCGGGCTGGTCACAGTCTCTCCGACCCCCTCTTCCTTTCGGCTGAACAGGCGGTCCAGGTAGCTGGTGTAAGTGCTCTCCTTCTGGAGGTGGTCCTCTTTGCGAATGTCCCAGCATGCTTCATCTATCAAACAGCCGTTCTCCTCTTCTCTCTCCCCGGAGATGAAGCTCTCCCAGGGCTGAGCGGGCCAGGCGTCATCTCCGCTGATGACTCCCAACCCTCCTCCGCCTAACTGGGCGAGGTTTACCAGGCACTTCTCCTCCTTCTCTTGACTTATGGACTTGGACATGGAGCCTGATCGGGAGGCTTCCAGCTGGGAGACAGAGGAGTTGAGCTCGTTCAGGAGGCCCACCTCGTTGAGCAGGGCCACCTCTGAACAGGGCTCTGGTTGAAGGCTCAGCTTAATGGTGCTGGCAATGAAGGAGTCAAAGTCAAAGCCTTGGTTCTGTTGACTCTGTGGCTTTTCTGTCTGGTGTTTCTCCTGCTCACTGTCCTTCTCCACCAGACTCTGGGTCTTCTCGGCCTCCTTCAGGGCGATCTGTGCCTTCACCAGCCCGTTCTTCTCGCACTTGCTCTTGGCCTTGCGGTCAGCCTTTTCCTTACTCTGCTGCTCCTTCCAGTTGGAGAGGTCGATGATGAGCTTTGGCTCATAGTAGTGGTTGACTTCACTGTCCCTCCAGATGAGGTTGTCAAGGTAGGAGGGTGACACAGCCTTATAGTTACAGGTGTGGCTACACTGCAAGTCACAGTATTTGTTTTCGTGGTGGTCGTTGTCCTGCCAGGATCGGTCTGACAGGAACAGAGTGGAGTAGTCAAAGGACGGCTCATCCAGGAACTTCTCCCGATCTCCATCAGCATATTTACGAGGATCCACCTGTTATCACACAAAAGTTTCCATTCAGTCTATTATTTCATCAAAATGTAGATTTCACACAGGCAGGAGCAAGACATGTTATCACTTATAAAATTTTACTAAGCTGACTACACTGAATATTTACTATTAGCTGCATATTATTAACAGACATATTGCATATTACCTGTGCATTTTCTCATTACAGATGCACATTTTCACACAATTCTTACCTATAAGCAATTAAAAACTGTTACATGTTATACATGTTTATCAAACTGTAAAACACACCTGGACCTCCTCCTCATCTGTTACATCAGAGAGTGCCCTCGGGTCAACCTGGACTTCATCTGGGTCAACGGTGCTGTGCAAGTGCCAGTCTGCCTCTGACAGCTGGCTCTCGTGATACCTGAGGAAAATATGGAACAGACACACTTAAGTACGTCAAAAGAGAAGCAGAAAATGACCTAGAAAAGCTCAAGCACCGAATCTGCCCCTTTAAATCAACTATTTGATCAATCCAGAAAAACTTGATCTGGTGACCCACTTCCATGTCTTTGCTGTTTGGTTGTCAGAGCTCAAAGCAAACTAAACTCACAAAAGAAAAATGTCTGACAATGGAAAATACATAACCCATTATCTTATTATAGCTATTATAAGTGTTATTGCATGGAGCAGGTGTTTGAGGGGAAGAATTGAGTGTACATACCTGTCCCAGGTGTGACTGTGGCTCTGGTCCATGAGCAGAATATCATCAACTTCGTCCTCAATGTGGAAGGGGTGCAGAGAGACAGGCTCGTCTAGGGGGAAGGAGTAGTCAGCCATATAGGGGTGGGCCAGGGCCTCCTCTGCAGTCAGACGATCCATGGGGTTAAAGGTCAGGATCTTCTCCAGGAAATTCAAGGCTGTAAAGAGAAAAAAAAGAGATCAATAAGTAGGAGACATGCCATTGATGTTGGATTAAGAAACTTGAGGGCAAAATTTAAGCACTTATGGTGCTTTCGAGAGCTCAACACCAATAAGTTTACCTGAATTCAAGCGCATTCCTAACTTTAAACCATAACAGTTGAAATTAAGCATTTTCCAAACTTCCAAGACTTTGGAAATCCGAAGGAGAGACATGACTCTGACCCTAATCTTCGGTCCTGTAAACCAATAGATAAGAAGCACTCACCCTGGGGACTGACGTCAGGCAGCAGCTTGGCAAGTGGTGTTTGAGGCTTGGACATGTCGTTGCGGGTGAAGACGGGGATGACGCTGTTGAGCTCTTGTCTGTCTTCCTCCCGGAGTACAGGAATGGACTCCAGGATCAGCTGCATCTGCTCCAGTTCATGGGCTCCTGAAAAAGCAGGCAGACAAACATCAGACACCTTCTTAGAAGAGTTGCACAACATTAACCATGTGCATGACTGAGTGTGTAAGTTTTAAAAAGCGAGGCGGAGGGAGGCTGATCATGGGAAGGGAGATGTTATTTGCCTTGTGTTCAGCTCAAGGCAGTTTCAAACAAGAACCGGCAGTCTGTCCCAGTTCCAGCTGGATTTGCAAAAGGGAGCAATAAGCACAAATAAAAAGCAGACTGATTCTGGGCCAAATCTCCTGTTTGTTTTGAAAAAAGGACGAGTTGACTAGCTGGGTGAACATATATCTCAGCAGACCTGCACTCAATATTTACCCCATCAGAATCACCAGACATGCTTGAAAGACAGTTTGCCAGTATGTTTGCATACGAGGAATTTCAGTGAGTCATGCATATGAAACTGAGTCAACATTTACCAGCAAAGAGGGTTTTCCCCGTGAGCATCTCGGCAAAGATGCAGCCAGCAGCCCACATGTCGATTGCTTTGGTGTAGTTGTTTGGAGAGAGCAGCAGACGAGGAGATCTGTACCATTTGGTGACCAGACCTTCAGAGAGATGGCCCTGTGTTAGAGAGGGACAGAACATTTTTAGAGGGACTCTGAAAAACAAATCAAAAAAACAAAACTTCCCTTTGTGTGTTAACTGTTGTGTCCGGATTTTTGGTTCATTCACAGCACTTAAAGGCACTGCAACCTGCAATTTCCACCTTGTCACAGATAAATTAGATTAACTTAACTTCATGTACCCTCACAGCTGCCATACAACACTGCTGTTAACACAGCGATCCCATTACAAACCATGCCTACTGGTCCATGCTAAACCTCATAACCCTGGCCTGTCTCCTTGACGAACCTTCTTTGTGCTGGTCACGTACGCAACACAGACCGGAGACAAAGCAATGCAGAGAGAAAAGACAGATAAAAGGGGGAGATCAGACACGTGCAGGCCCTGTCAGCAGTCTGAGAGAGCAGGATAATCCCTCTCTGCCACACACTCTACTCACTAGTGACACACCAGTGACACCAATCTGCACTTCACTCTCACACAGGGTTAGGGTCAAGCCCAATGGCTAAAGCCTTGTTTATGCTCACGCGAGACACCGAGGCGCAGGCCTCTGCGGATGGCGCGTGTTGTCTGGTGCAGTATTCTTGAAAAAGTCAGGGGGCATATCAACAAATTATTTTATGAATTAGCCAAAAGCCCTTTGGTCTCACAAGCCTTGATTGAAGTTGTTCGGTTTAATTCAGAGTCATTTGTCCTTATGGCCTCTCTAGGAGGGGCAGTAGAGATGTCTGTGGAGGTAAACCTGCTCAGCCAGTCCACCGTTAAACGAGTTGGAGTGAAGAGCTCAGCACACGTCTCTAGAGGTACACAATCAAACTTTTGCGACAATTTGCAGAGCATTCACGTTGAACATGATGATGTCATTATAAACTTAAACCTGGCTTAACAAGAGTACACTGGACACAAAAGAAACCGACCTGTGTGTGTGTGTGTGTGCACACTGGGACACTGGGGGAGGGGAGGAAGTAAAACAACACCCTCACTGCCTCTCTTTCTCCCCTACATGCAGCGGTAGTTTGTGGTGAGACCAAAATGGTCTGCTCACCACTGAGCCAGGCTCCTGTTTCTGCCCTTAATTAGCCACATATACTTGATGTCACTCTATCTTGGTGTATCATTGCGCTCTGCCCGCCATTGTTTTGATGGGCCTATAAATCAAACGCCAAGTAGTCTATAGCTAAAATTCCTTCCTTCAGGTAACCAGTCTAGCAGCAGCTTTGACGAGAAAGCTTGACAAGAGGTGGGATTTCAAGGTAGCGACACACAAGCAGGTCACAAACAGTACCTGGAACTATCAAGGCTGTCCAGCATTCAGAAACTGCCAACAAACTGCC
The DNA here is from genome assembly GCA_029783725.1 of Acanthurus tractus. NCBI lineage: Eukaryota > Metazoa > Chordata > Actinopteri > Acanthuriformes > Acanthuridae > Acanthurus > Acanthurus tractus. Next base: position 27,765,697 of record JAQNCA010000001.1, on the reverse strand, counting down.
TGAGGTATTTGAATGTGGTTACAGAGGAGAAATAAATGCAAACGGAGCATTGCAACAGAGATACAGATAAGGTTAACTTGAAAGAGTGTCAGGTCATGGCGTGGGGACATTTCTACGTATGATGGACTCTGAACTAAATGGAGCAGATTAGAGTTTACATACCAGTGGAGGGCATTAAGTAAACTGCATGAACATTCCAGCTTGACTCTTTATTTTTACTTATCTCTTGCTGAACTACTCAACAAGAATTAGCCATCTCAATACCTCTGACAAACATTCGTGAATAACCTAACCACTTCATCTAGATCAGACCACACTGACATTTAATGACTCATAACTGTCTCCCTCGGTGTGTCTGACTGCTGTTAGTCACAGCTACCTTTAGCACATCTCACCATGTGTCAGTAAAGGTCGTTGGTGCTGCTTGAAACACGCTGGTCACTGACGGCCTTAAATGATAGGTTTCCTCACTGCCATTGAATGTGCTTTAGTCCTTACATACTCCTCCACAAATACATGTAACATTTCACTGACAAACCTTTGGACTGCATGTAGCAGGAGGGGGGGAGGGGACTCAACTGCAGTCTCACACCACATTGGACATATGGACCTATTTAATAGATAACTTATTTATTTCAATCTGGTTTATGCCTGATGACCATAATAACTGATACATTCAGTTCTTGCAGACTGCAGGATTTTTTAAAGCCTGGTTATAAAAAGTAAGTGAAACCACCTCTCTGAAATTCATTAAGCCTGATGTCGACCACAGAGTATTTTTCTTGCTGGATCCTGTGAAGTCTGGTGCCAGACAGGCCTGTTGCTGGCTGAATAATTAGGTCATATGTGTGTGTGTGTTCCTGCAGTTGTCCTTTGGAGATGTGTGTTGCTTGTGTTGAGGAAAGGACCTCAGTGAACCGTTCATCCCCCCCCCCCCCTCCTAACATTCCTGAAAACTTCATGGTTATTTTCTCTACATCATCACAAACTACAAAATTTTATGCTGAGCCACAGGCAGAAATAAGATCCCACATTCCAGTTTTCCAAGTTTTTTTTTTTAGTGCGACTACTTTGCCTAAGAACAAAGTGCAAGCAGACCATTTTCCGCATCAATACTTTTGACTATATGTTCCTCACCATTTTGTCTTGCACATCTAATCTTCATTTCAAAAGACTTAGAACTAGTAAATAATTTAACATTCAGGCAAAGTGACGTGTGAAAACAGAAATGGATTTCCCCTCCACTAAGAATCATCTGCCAAATGCGTTCTTACATATCAGAGATGCTCTGTTGGGTTTCGATGAGGAGGGGCGCTAGTGTTGAGCACACAGGAGGCACAGCGTGTATTTTTGTTTACAGCACATCAACAATGGTGGATGAGGCTACCGACTTAAAGGAAATGACTGTTTTTGGGTGATATCAATAATTCATACATCTGGGTGCATTATCAAGAAAGGAGGGAAAAGCGATACACAGGCAAGCAGAAAAGAATATGAAGCAGCTGCACTCGGTGCACTTTAAATCCCCCCGGAGAAAGAAAGCCCCGGCATTTTGGGTCTGAGTCCAGCAGCAGCGTGAGAACATCAACACGCCCACTCGCTCACTGTGACTTCCCCCAGACAATGACCTATACTATTCACACTCTAAAGTGTGTTACACAGACTTAAGCTTGGGGAACTGACAGGTCTAAGTCCGGGCCAAATAATTTGGACATGTGTGTTTTCACATTCAGCTTCGTAGGGAATGTTTAAAAGGGGGCTATGGAGTAGTTTGCAGCCTTAGCTGGCTTCGTTTAAAGCCATATCAGCAAAACAAAGCCCAACCATTCCTTAATCAAAATGTGTGGTCGTTATATCAACAATATTCCTTTTTTTGTCTGTTAAAAGGAGGGACTAGAACTGGAAATGAAGGAAGGCCTTAGATCAGCTTCAAATAAGGCCCTTAGCATGGCTCCCACAATAGACAAAGAGTTGAATGGGAAAGGGAGGGGGATCCGGGTTGGAGATGTTGGATGAGTGCACGTGAATTCTTGTCATTTTTGGTCTCGAGCCACCACCAGGGTCAGACATTTGGTTCACACGGGCAGAAACAACTTGCTTTCTCATAGCAAAAGAAAGATTTCCCAGAAACACAGGTACTCTTGGTAAGAATCAAGGCACACTACTGAAAAATTAAGTCACACTGGATTAATACAAGCCTAGCAGGACTTATTGGGGAGTTCTGTTTTTATTTATCCAAGCAAAAGCTAAAAAAGCAGGAATGTAGGAGGAAAAGGTGAAACAAATGTGTTGTGCCCACACCATGCATGAATCTAGACACTGCATTACTGAAACTACACCAGGAGGAGATTCACTGGCAAAGAGCGTGTCTTTATTTAGAGACAATGTTATTTAAATAACATGCGCTCAGCCACCCAGCTGCTCCAGCTCACCCAGCCTTGCTAGAGGCAAAAGGTGGTTGTGAAAGCAAATTTGCCCCCAGTGATTCTGCCCTAATGTCTGGCCAAAAAAACGAAACCAACTGTTTTTTTACGCCTCCACACTCCACTTGGCACCACTGTGATGCGTGAGGGTGATGGGTTCATTTCTAAGCAGGCCTCATTTGGTCTGAAACACCAGATGCACACACTCAATCAGATAACTATAGGTGCCACGAAAAAGTGGTCGGTTGAGGTATCGCTGTTCCCCCTCCCCCAAGCACACTACCATTGTTATCTGAGTCGAGACAGACCGAGCAACACTGTTTGGAAAGCAGAACATGGTTAAAGCCTCTTTAAGTCAGTCTGACAACATGATTACCACAATTGTATCCTTGACAAGAAAAAGGAAAAAAGAATCAGCAGCAGGCTTCAGTCAAACAAGAGAACTGACCCCAGTCAAGCAGCTCTTAAATACCCACTTGCCTGCATGTTTCCCATCAGGAAAAACTGCTTATGCAGAGGGGAAAAAAGCCCACATGGCAAACCTTGCTATAAGGGAGGAATGCGGTAACATTGGGTGGGTGGCCACAGTCACTGAACTGTGTGAGAAACTCTCACTTCTTCTTGGCAATTTTCAGCTCATGCCTTCCTCTCCTACTGCAGAAAGATCTATTGTCTCCACCAGAGAAATGACTCATATGAGACTTTTGTAAGACTAAAGCAAAGTAGTAGCGGTGAGCTGGAAATGAACAGTTTGAGTAAAGAAGGGTGTGTTGGTCTGTCTCACATGTGGTGTATGCTGTGGCATGATCCTGTGGCTGTGTAAGGGATATGAATGAGGCTGTGCCAGCCAGAGGGATCAAATCACGTGAGCCCACTTCAGACCCTCGGATGACTAATCTGAGACACGTGTAAGCATCTGACTGCCTCTGTGCTCTAAGGAGATCCAGCAGCCATAGAGGCAGGGAGTGAGAGACTTCCCAACCTAGATTTTCTCACATCACACTGCCATATGGCCTTCCACTGGAATTTCCTTATCCCTTTATAAGGTGACAGAAATGCACAAGGGCAATACAAGCCTTCCAGATGGCTACAATTAGACAAGGTGATCTATACTCCTTTGCTACTAAAGATAAAAACAAACTTGCTTTATTGCCACTATTACAATGCTTTACAAAACAAAAAAACAGGTTTATAGAGAGCATTAAAATGCGTATGTTCAACATTTTGCAGGAAAACATCTGGTTTTTAATGCCCAGGTTTACAATATGTTGGCATCTTGTGAGAAACGTTGGAAAAAAAAAAAAAAACCTGTTGCACAAAGAAAACAGCCTCTTCTGACACCCAGCTTTCTTTACACTACAAATCATAGGTGTGAAAACAGACCAATGACCTCATGCGAATGGAGCAGAGGGAAAAATATGCTTTCTAAGATATAAATAAATCAGAGTTAGGAGATTATGCTTAAAAAAAATTATTTACAGTTGAGTCTAGTTGTCAAGTGAAGCAGTTTTCATGAACATTAACACTGCATATCTGGCAAGCTCATCTTGCATAGTCGGACTTTTCTGTTGAAAAACTATTTTATTACTGTCTGCAATCATTTTCTCACTCTCCACACTATTATTATAATGTCACGTGTCCATGATTCAAACAAGCACACCCGTTAAATGATCTGTGCCATTATTAAGAGGTATGACAGGACGTTGACAAGCCAGAACCTGTTCGTTATGGGCTAATGTTGTAGTATGCTTTTACAATTAAACCCTCTACAAAACAATTTTTTTATGACTACATATTAAAGTGTGTATCACCTGTAAATATCACAACATATTTTAATGCACAATATCCTCAACAGATCTACTGCAGCCTCAACCCTTCAAAATTATTACTTTAAGTCGTTAAAGGTTCAAGACTGAACAGCAACAGTATCGTGCCTGCTACATTTTAACATTTGTTTTTTTTTCACCTGGGAAATGTGGATTATCTTCATCTTTGCTAAGCCCATTTATCATAAACCCACTCATTTGTATATTTAGACTTGGAGTTTAGCCCGCTTGGCTTCTAATTGTATACACTAAACGGAAAAAGAAGATTTCCCAGGGTCCTTTTTTCCACAGCCTCACTTCTCCTGACAAGGGAAACAGAGGCGTTACCTCAAGGAACCACATCCTGTCTTGTTTACTTCCTGCTGTGAAACTGCGTCACCCTGGGGAGCACCGTAATACTGGGCAATTATATAAACATCACATGTCAGAGCAACAAAACCCTTATCTTTGAGGAGAAAGTGTGCAAACCTAATTGCTTTTGTTAGAACTCTTGTCTATAAAATATTAGCTCCTCTCGAAAAACCCATAAAAACCACCAATATAAGAATGATTAGCTGCTCCTACCTTGTGAGAATAGTGGGGGTCCATGATGCGGGCCAACCCGAAGTCTCCGATCCTCAGTACCAGGTCCTCTGTGTTGACAAACAGGTTGGCAGGTTTGAGGTCGCGGTGCAGCACATTGGCAGAGTGGATGTACTTTAGGCCCCTGAGGAGCTGGTACATGAAGAGCCTTGCGTGGCCCTCAGACAGAAGACCCCTTTCCAGCAGCTGACACAGGTCTGTCTCCATGTATTCCTGCACAATGTAGACTGAGTTGACCTCGGTCAGGGACACCACATCCTCTGTGAGCCTGCGACCATTGGGACCCAATGTCTCAAACACCTGGGAGCACAATACATGGAAGAGAGAGGATTAGATCAGAAATAAATTTTATTCATTCTTGCAACCTCAGGAAACAAGACATAACATAATCTTCACAATTTACCTTAACAATGTTGTCATGGTCGAGGCGTCTGATAATCTTGATTTCCCGCAGGGCATGTTTCACACTCTGGGGGTCGGTCAAGATAATTTTCTTCACAGCAACACGCTTGTCACAGTCGGTGTCAACTGCTGAGAACACAAGGCCATTCCCTCCGTAGCCAAGAGGCTTCAAGTCCATGTAGCGAGCACCCAGGTCAAAGCCATGGATGTTCATTAGGGACTCAAACTTTTCCGCCATGACAACTATTTGGTTTTTTGCCTCGAGCTTCTGCTATCTTTATCGTTTGGTCACTGGCCTGTCTCAAGTCCAACTTTAACCGCAACAGAGGAATTTATTTGACAATTCCCCCACTGATTCAGAGGCTGAGCAAACTGACCCCTGTACAGACGACTACCCAGTCCCCCCCGTCCAGCCGTCACTGTCAGATGCAGGGCACTAATGTGAAGTCAAACTTTCTTTCCATTTTGAATAAGGAGAGAAAATGTAAACTTTAATTCCTCCTCCAATCTTAAATGTGTAGATATCTTAAACTGAACAGCTCTAAGTAGACTAGTGTTTATAGACTGCAATGGAATGGACTACAATGGATCCAATTAAAAAGCACTGGGACTATGTTAGACTATAAAAGCATGTAGTTGCATCCTTACAGTGCAGATACATTCAGTGTATGACTGGTCCTGAGCAGCTTCATTTGAAATGTGCCTAAATACACTGGTTTTTTTTTTTTTCTTTTTCTATATTTATCTGTCTGTGTGATATTCCCGTCAAGTCACCTGATCTATTAAATTTAAATGAGTCTGGCCTTAAGGTCTTCAATATAATTCTTCACCCTCAGTGATCAGGTGGCTCAAGCTCGCCACAGTCGCAATCAAAACTATCCTCCATTTTACAGGGGTATAACCTGAAAGACAAGCAAAAAAAAGGGGAGAAAGGGGTAAGAAATAACGTAAAGGGCAGTAAAAGAAAGGAGTTTTAAGTCTATCCTAATGAGGTCATAAAGCCACAAAATACCCTAATGCTTTATGAGAATTAAGTCATATCTAATCCTTCTTACAGCTTAAAAAAAATATGGGGATTTCACAACAGCAAAAAGACAAACAACACATCGTTTCATTCACCGGCTCAAGTTAAAATGTGGTGTCAATGGAAACTCGCCCTCCCCCGCCCGATAAAACTGCTCGCTAGTCGGGCTCCTGGGTATCGATAAAAATTTTAAAAAAGATAAGATATAAAGCTTAGGATCGTAATTTCCGAGTATTCTTACATATTACATCTTCCAGACAGAGACAGCTTTAATATCAAGCTTCTCGTTTCAGCTATTTTTGGCCCTCGCCGAGTCTGTGACTGGCGGAAAAAACAGCCACGAATGGAAGCCTTAACGGCATTAACGGCTGGCTGACAAGCTACTGACGGTCCTCCGTCGACTCGGTTTTAATATATCACAAAACAACGGCCACCCGGTAACACTAACATATGTACGATCATACAAGGAAAACATAATGCCGACACACCGCCTGTTTCGTTAATATCAAACATAAGGACAGAGGGCAAACCCGGCGATAGCGCGAACAAAGGAGTCGTTGTTGGCGGAGGCTTCTGACTACGTGGTACAAGATCTCTATGCGCTAGGCAAGACGTTGGTTAACCCGCCCAAAAACGGTCAAAACACCACAGCGAAAATGTTTAAAATGTAACAATGAGAAAAAGGAAACATGATATATTACTTACAGTCCTTATCCGTCGCATTAGTTTCGTGATATCGCTAATCAAACCTGGAAGAGGTCTGACTGTGCTCCGCTACCGAGCTCTGCGGGTCTGTTGCAATCGCCATTTGGCTGGGCAGAGCTATGAGAGGGATCGCTGACGTCACGAGGCTGCCTTCAATGACTGTCTGGAATCTCCGACTACGATAAGAGCCCCTCGTAGACAACATTGTGAAATGATAATTTGCGGTTATGTTAAGGAAGTTTTGAGCCTGTTACAGAGTTAGTTAGTTTTTTCTATTTGCCTAGTTACATAATTGTTTGTTCAACTTATTTATTCATTCATTTATTTATTATAAACATCAGTTTGTCAGAACCATTAATCTAAAACCAGGCTTGGGATCATCTGCTAATTTAGATCCAGTAGTCGACAAAATAGTTTGTTTGTTTTTTTTGAGTTTTTTTCTTTCTTTTTTTTACCAGCTTTGTTCAATTAAATTTAGGCATAACCAACACTATTTACATCAGCGTTGTATTTATATGTACGTTTTCTGGTGTTTTTCATAACCTCAGAAACATTAGGTGATACCCCTCTCCACGTCTGTTTTTTCTGGTAATGTCATTGTTTTGCTTTTAAATATTCGAAATAATGTAGTAATGTAATACAACTGTATTATAAAATTGTGTTTTAGTTCAATGCAAGCACGCAGAGGGCTATAATGGGAGTAAATTGATGTTTGTAGGCCTTTTCTTTATTCTATGTCAAATCTATGTTAAAAACAAAGTTAAATAAATAAAACATAAGAAGCAAAATAAGCAACTTTGTCAGCGTGGACTTTAAGGACGCTTAAGCTATCTAATAGGTTATATCCGCAGCGGAACTCAGTTGGTCATTTTTATGACTTGGTGCCTTAAGTGGTACTTGAAAGCAGCAGGAGTCATTCAAAACATTTGTTCGGAGTTGTAGATCACGTGTCAGCGGTAGATTCAAAATCCAATTTAACAGGTTTATGGAAATTACAATAGCATTGTACATTTTGTAGTTATGCTTGTTGTAAAAAAGAATGTCATTAAATTTTCTTTGTGTGTAGCTATAGCAGATTCAATAAGATATGGGTCAAGGTAGGGTTACGAATAACAACCATAGGGTACAAACCTGCTAAAATTAGACTAGGCCTCATTCTAGTAGAAAACAAACATGCAATAAAAGACAGAAATATGCTTGCTTGAACTTAGTGGTTGTACTTTGGTACCTATTAAAATACGAATAAAAAATCTACGATAAGGTATGGGAGAAACAACTCTTTTCTATTATCTTCTTTATCCATTTTACTAGTTTGTATCCAAGCAGAGACGAAAATAACCAAAGACTGTTGATTTGGCTACACTGGAGGCCAAACGCTATATGGTAATTAAGTTCCACTCTGAATGAGGGGACCAAGTGTTTTGGTTTTCTTCTGTTGGTTTTGGTTTCAGCTCTTCACTGGCCTTTTCACATTCTCTGAGAGCTGACTTAAGCCAACAGAAAATGTATGCGTATCTAGGCCAAACAATACTGTATCTAGTCTTCACTGTCTCCCCACAGGCTCAGCTCTAACATCCATGCTGTATTTTGTTTGTTTGTTTTCTTATTTTGTTCCCTTTTCTACTGAAATATGCTATTTTTTGGTTTGATCCTAGATTTATCTCTCCGTTTGTTGTTGTTTTTCAGTCGCCTAATGTTGTTTTCAGATTATAGCAAACAATATTGCATTAGTGGTGTCAGTGAGAAAAAAAAAAATCACCCGGACAGTCCACTTACTGCGGCTTGCGGATTTAGAAAGTCCATCTGGCACCGAGATGAGAAGGCTGTTTTTCTTTTAGCGGTCGCTCGTCACGCAATCTCCACGAGACTTACACATCCCGTTCAAAACAAAGTCAACACATCAGAGATGGATCTATTTTTGTCTTTTTAGATCCGTTATGCAGACTGCGGTTAGTGTCCCCATAGCGCCTGATCTCCTCTCTCTCTCTCTCCCCACTCTCTCTCTCTCTCTCTCTCTGTACGGATGCTCTGAATGAACGCAGGGATGGATGGGGCGGGTAGGCGGCAGCATCACAGCCGCAGCGGGTCTACATCAGCATCCGCAGGCAGACCATGTGAGAACCCATGTGCCCGAGAATGCAGATGCCTCGCACAGGCCGGGGGATGGGCTCTGCGATGGAGAGCAGGACCTGCATGCGGACCGAGCGGGATGCGACAGACTTGGAGAGCACTCTGCTGTCTCGGTTATTTATCGGACAAGGAGAAGGGAAACGCTGAGAGAGGAGATGGTGGCCTGTAGTCTACCCTTCATAGCTGATCTTGTGAGAGTGACGTCGCAGGCCTACTTTATGACAACATTTTGTCTCGTACATTAATAACAAGGACATAAATGTATGTAAACATACCCCATAATATAATATCTAATATGATTAAATACTAAAGAAAGGATATATGTAATTAATGCAGTAGTTGCGCAGCTATTATTTAATATTTCAGTTTGTTAAGAAGCCTGGATTGCTCTTAGCTTGTCAACTTTTTAAAAGATTAAGGCAATTTTTTTTTAAATCTGTCCCTTATAATTGTATTATTATTATTTCTTTAGGCATATGATCAAAGGGTTGATGCCCCTCCTGTCCCCTGAGGTCAGAGGTCAAGTGAGGGCACATTGTTTTTGCTCTAAAGAACCACAGGAGAGTAGCTTTGTTTTTGTCTTTGATTAGACATTTAACCATATCCTCCTACTGAGTCATTTTCTGCCACCAGAAACTAAGAAAGTCAAATTAAATTTTCCTTTCATTGCATTTTTGCTAATATAATTTCCTCCGTGTAGCCGCTGGCCTCAAGACTCACTGATCGTTTCTGATTAAAGACTAACATTGAAATTTAAAAATCAGATGTGAAGATAAGAGAGTCGCGTTGGCACTTGCTTGGTGTGCTTTGCCCTGTGCTGTATACAAATGAATGGGGGTCAGACAGTAAAGCCGCACTCTGTATCTCATTCGGAGATAGTACATTTATTCTCCCACTTTTTGTTCTGTTATTTGTATTCCAGTCACTACCGACACATCTTTAAAGCCTCTGCCACAGTCCTCCCTGGTTACATGATGGTTACAGACAAATAGTTGACATCAAGCATTAACTCAACATTTTCAACAACGCAATCCAGTTAAGATTAAACTGGCATCTATGAATGCAAATGTTGTATAACCGTCATGCTCTATGCTCCAAAACAAACACTGCACACACTGTTCAGGGGTCCAGGGGTCTTTTTTTTGTTGAGCAAAATGACGGGTGATTGTGTTGCTATCTCTCTCTCTCTCAAACACACACTTTCACCTATAGGTAGCATTCGAGTGTGTGTCAACCCCATGCCTGCATTACTATCATCTATCCTATTGCAAAATGAGACATATCACCTGTTCTTTAAGTATTTCCTGTTCTCCTTGTCTCATTTTTTTTCTTTTAATTCAAGGCAGAAACAGAAATACCCTCAGCATCACTAACATGTCACACTCATGTCTTCATGTCACTCACCGATGCTGGAATTCTCTTGAGATTTCCGGAGCAACATGATACCAAAGTTATTAGTCCATCCAAGAGAATTGATACTGTATATCCAACCGTGCCGGTCTGACAGGCAGACAGGTGGAAAGGTTTCAGCAGGGTCCAGTATCTCCCTGTTTATGTGTGGGTATGTGAATGTAGTCTCAGAGCTTTTGCAGTGTGTTATCCTACTCCATGTGCCTCTGATTGTGAGGTGGAGCTCCATGGACGGTTAATATAGGCCTGGCTGGAGAGGGGAGGAGACTGCTCTGTGTATGGCCTGGTCTGTCATTGTGTCAGATCCACAACCAGCAGAGTCCACTGCCACCACTTCTGCCTCTCTCCTTTGCCATTACTTTCTTTTCTTTCTGTTTTTTTTTTTTTGTTCTCTCATTTTCACATCTGCTCTGAAATTTTATTTCCTTGTATTTTGGTCCAGTCCATGCAGAAGCAGAATTAATCTTTTTCTCAATGGGTGAGACCTTTACAAATCCAGTTTGGGTGGTTTTTTTTTTTATTTTTTTCATCTGTCAGCTTAAATCAAAAGATTACAGTATTAATGGGTTTTGAATGTTCTGCATTTCTTTGGATTACAAAGTCCCTCCAAAACACATTTGAACAACGTGAATAAAAAAAATGCTCATGTAGCAATGAACAAGGCAGATTTGTCACATTGCAGCATAAACATATATTGTATTGCCGGTTGTATATTTTTACAAGCAGTCATCAGATCAGTGTTCTAAAAGGGTTAGCCTACTATAAAGGCCAGTGCAATTAGATGCTTTGATATGGTTTGCAAATGATCTTTTCTAAGAAATCTCTGTGTTTTATTACTTTGTGTACGTCAGTATCAGTGGGGGGGTTATTAAAGCATGACCCTTTCATGTAGAGTCCCTCTGTGGAATGATGATTATGTGTGAGGTTTTTTTTTTTTCAGAAACCCATATTTGCTCTCTTATACTCACATGATGTCCGCCGCTACCTGCCTGCAGGACTCGTCCCCCTGCCAGGACTCCCCCCTCTGCTTTGATCTGCCCGTCATAAGGCAGGTTGCTCTCTGCTCTCTGTTTGGACTGTAAGGAAATGTGTGCGCGTGTATTTGTTTGATATTTAAACCAGACTGCCTCAGGGTCTGGACCTGATGTGTGTTATCAAAATATGTGAAAGCACGTTTGAGGAAATGAGGGCAAAACTATGGGTTTTGTGCTGTTCTTTTCCCCATATTTTGCTTCTCCTCTGCCCGCTTTCTTGTTATTATATTATTATATATATACTATATTATTTATAGTTTAATTGATGTTCTTTGTGGCCTGTAGTGTAAATGTGTGTGTATTAATCTCCTGTGACTAAAACTTAAAGGAAAGCTTGTAATGGAGCAACGCTGGACTCGGTTGATAAACATCATTAATTAAATAATCACCGACTACCCTAACTGAGTACAATGAGGGACCATTACATAACACAATATACAGAGGCTATTCCAATCAGTCAGTCTGACCAATACTAATCTCTGATGTATCTCTATTTTTCATACAGTGTATGATGTTGCATAACAGTCTGTCTCGCTGGACCTTAAACCAAGGTGCAGAACAGATCTAGACAGGCCAGAAATGTCTTGTAACCACGTAAGTATCAGTGGCCATTTCACCCTCAGGAGCTGTGTTATCCATACGAACCATGTTCACACTGGATACCGTGCAACTTGGGTATTTCACAGGGTTGTGAAAGAGCTCCTACACAGAAAACACTGTCCTCTTTCCTCACTGTAAGTCGGACTTGAGTGCTGGGGGCAAATGTGTTTACATAATGACATCCTTTTGTGATTTGATCAACAGTACATGTGATAATTCTCAGGGTCTATCCTTAAATGCTAAGATAGCCTTTTTTTTGTGTTCTCCCACACATGCATGATTAATTCATTTCCAAACCTCTCTGGCCTTTGTCTGAATTCCTGGAGAAGGCCTCCTCTTCATACCTATCCACTCAAAGTGAATTAGCTGTCTCATCTAACTGCTCTCAGGTTAGGGATCTTTCTCTCGTCCTGTCTCAGCACTGAGGGCGCCTACACACCTCCACTCAGAGGTAACACAAGATTAGTGTGTAAAGAAACAAATTATTATTACCTCAGTGCGACAGTAACATCCCTGCTCAGGACAGACAGGTCCTCGTTCAGCGGTTTGAATGATTTACTCTGAGGGTACAGTGTTAGTGGGACATGACAGTGTTATTATGTAACTCAATAGTGCCACCACCACCACTGGCCTAGAATTAGCCATATTTTTCTCTTCTTAGGCTGATGTACAATGTGCCTGTGCAGACTGTTAATAGGCTTATGAACATACTAATGCAAAGAAAAATGTAAGAGCTGAAACAAGTCTTGCTTATGCACAAATTCCCTTTTCAGATCTTAAGCAAACATTGCTGAACGATGCTCTGTAGAGATTTTGTATTTTAAATACACTGGCTAGTAAAGGGGTTCATAAAGCCTGAAGTTATGGCCCAAAAGTAGGTCAGAATACAATAAAGGCAGATTTTGGAGAACACCAAGATTTCAAGCACCAGCTTGGCTTCAGATCTCAGATCTTTGACCTTTTCAACCGGCGCTCAACATGTATCATGTCACTTTTGAAAGCAGGGAAAGCGAGAAGGAAGGAGCAAAGAAGTGGAGACCATCTGCCTTTGCTTTGCTTTGCTGTCCTCTCACCATCTGCGAGTGGAGCATAAGACCTACAGGGCTCTGTTTGTGTATCTGAGACAGCGTGTGTGTGTGTGTGTTTGTGTGTGTGTGAGTATTTGGGGAATGAGCCATCCTTTTTGTGATGTAACCTGTTTTGCCTGCTCCTCGCCCTCAGACAAATGATAAAAAAACAACAATTCTCTGGATATTCTGCAGAGAAATGATTAAGTGATCTGGCAGGGATACACTGTGTGTATTATGTGCATTTTGTGTGTTTGATGTGATTGAATTTGTTTGTATGGGGTCAGAGATAAAACTGGGTGTTTGCTGGTGATGTAAGAGGATCTGAAGCTTTGGAATCTGGAGGTTTCTTAACAGGACTTATACAGAATTTTTCCACACACAGGTGTTAGTGTGTTTACAACTACTCAACAGGTTCAGATAACACACATGTTATTGGAGTCACTGTCCAGGGCGAATTTTGGGAATCTTGGCAGGGTGTTTCTGGATGGCATAACTTAGATTTAATCCGGTGTAAATTTAGATGCAGCCTTAATTAGTCCAGAGAGGTTTCAAGTGACAGCTAGAATAACAATCCTACTAGTTCACCATTCTTATAATGCTACGTTAGACATTGTATCTGTGTAGATTCTCACTCATCCAGGTCATGTTTATCTGAAGAGTCAAAAAAGCAAGTCAACTGGACTGTGTTCTGTGTACTGTCCAACAAACCTAACACAGTCCAGTTGACTTGCTTTTTTGACTCTTCAGATACTTTAGATGTTATTCATACATGCTCTCATCTCCAGGGCAGGTATTATAAAAAAAAAAAAAAACAACTCATAATGTCTTAGGCAAGAGATTGTTTTCTTGGAAAAGATTATAAAACCACAAAGTGACCTAAAACTTTGGGTAGATAGCAAATTTGCATTGAGGTTTGCAATTAAAAAATGTTACAGTTCCTAGAAATCACCTTTAAAAACTTTAGTGTCAAACTTCAGTGGATTTTTTTTTTACTTTTTATGACAATAAGACCATAAAGATTAAGAATCAAGGTCAAAGTTGGACGCTGTGTTTTCTTTCATAATAATGCCGGAACAGATCCTGGAGAGACTCAATGTTCTATGTGAGAAAGAGACCATAAAACCCAGATAATTTCACATTGAACACACCGTCCACGTCATTCAAACAAAGAAAGAGAGAGAGAGAGACTGATACGAGATTGATATCGATTGATGGATTTGAGAGAAATGTTTTTAAAACGAGGTGTATTATATCTGCTGTCAAGATGTGTGATAGCATCGCCACAGCACCTCTGTTCTCACTCTCTCTTTTTAGTGTCTACAAGGTCTTCTTTCTCATAATATTTGGGTTTCAAATAAGATCAAGGACATCCTGTGTCATCATTATCAGCGCTCTGCTGTGTGAACGCATTTCCTAGCTCCTGCTTTTTCTCCCTCCGTGTGTTTCTTGCGTGTTGTTGGTCCTGCATCAGAAGTTTTCCTTGTTAATTATCTACATGCAACAAGTCGTGTCGGTCAGTGACTTTATGTATGTTTTCATGTAAACACTGTTTTTTTTTTCACTGTGTGTATTTTTGTATGAGATTGTGTGTGTTCATACAAGCAAGGTCATGATACAGTTCCCATATAGCATAACCTGTGACTTATTTTTTTGACAATTGCGTAACTTTTGTCTTATCTTTTCTCTCAGACATTTCCTCTACGGGCACATTTCCACTTGTCGACTCTAAGCTCCTCCTCCAAAAGCCGCAGCATAGAGCTTCATATCTCACATGGGGTCTCGCTGGCAACAAATACAGGATTGACTGTCCTCTTCTCTCAAAGTGTGTGACGCTGGCTTCGAACAGCAGCACTCTCCATTAATCACAGACTGATCACAGCTGAACCTGAAACTCACACAAATTACTCAGCGTGCTGGCCTTCATCCCTCTTCAGTTTCCCATCAGCTGAACTCAGGAGGACAACAGAGTGGATGGTGCATTGATGCTTAGCAATAATGGGCTTGTGTAGGTCATAGCCAGCCAACAGTATTAAGACGACCAGCGTGAGATCGGGCCTGTCTTTTAAATGTGGCAGCAGTCGGTGAATGGAGCTGCAGTTGCTCTCGCCGGCCTGCTTCCTTAGCCTCCCTGCGTCGGCTCTGTGTGTCTGTCACTGCGGATCGATGCAGCTCCAGAACAGGAGAAAAGCACACAATGTTCAGTTCTATCAGCAGAGTGGCAGGTCTAATGGGGGAGCCTGTCTGGCCAATCTTGGCCTGACCTCGCCAAGCTGTCACTGCGATCCGTCCACCCCTGCATACAAATTATTGGATAAAAAGCTTTCACAATGCACTGGTTGGATTGGCTATCTACACATCTCTCTGCTGGCATTACCGGCCACCTGCTGCAAAAAACGCTGAGGGTCCTTATCTTGGATGAATCCTTCAAAGACATGCCAGGGTTTGAAAGTCAATATGGCTTACCCCTCCAGTGATCATTTCACCTGGTTTGAAATGGGATTTTCCAGTCACACGACGAGAAGGCCTGTGACAGTCTGCTGATTGGCCTGTGTAAAGCATCAATCATTAACCTGAGCGACTATGACATGGTGTGATAGGAAGGGAAGTGGAAAAACACATCGCTTTTGCTGCAGGTTAACTGCACCACACTGCATCCTCCCATTATCAGGGGACACTCAGGTTTGTTTTGCAATAACATGTAATCCTGTACCAAGGAGTGCTACAGCTCTCAGACCAACTGAGGTGTGTGTTCATTGGGTAATCTGGAGACTTGTTCGTGTGTGTGTGCGAGTGAGTGTGTGTTTCTGTGTCTGCTTGTTTTCCCAGCTGGACTACGCTCCACAGTACACCCTTGTGTGGAACGATAGGTTGGAGCAGAGTTCCTCGGTGGATGGGTCATTGCAGTTCAGTTCATCTGTGCTCCTCTGCAATGCTGAGGAATATATTGCATAATTAAAAGAATTTATACACAGGATTAAGGGTCTCCTTTGCATTTGTAGAACACTTCTTTGCAGCAGCCTGCATAACGCCTGTCAGGAAGGATTAAACTGGGAGATTGGGTGTTGCAGAGTTTGCCCCAAAATCCCTTTAAGAGCTCGTCAGAATTTGGAATAGAGGGATTGTATCAAACCCTGCCGGTTACATAAGGGTGAATGACACAGGAGCCCCGACTCTGCCCACCCCACCATCCTGCTGAACCATCTCTCTCCCTCTCTCTCTCTCTGTCTAAATGAACAGACCTCCTGTGATGTCACTGCGCAAATGATCCAGTAATGATGACACAGATCAATACACTGGCTTTGCAGCGAGTGTGTGTGCGTGGTGTGGCGTGGTGTGGTGTGTGTGGACCGGCCTGCATGGATGTGGTCTAATTATAGCCTGTAACGAATGGATGACCGTGTGCTTTCAGATAAATCCAGTGCGCAGACAGGCCAAGGCGACAAGCTGGGACAGATTTTTTACACCTCAGTTAAATCCTCCCCCAGACACTCAGGAATGTGATGTTTTCATGTAGATATGAGAGGGATTACAAATATTAGCTTCATCTTCTCTGCACTTGGATTAAAAATGTGCCTTTTGAATCGTGAGTCTTTTCTGACAGCCTGTTCAAAAGACTGATGCTTCCTCTCGTCCACTGAGCTAATCAGCAGTTTGGTTCAGCATAAAAAAAGGAAAAGGGGGCACATAACATGACTACCACCACTTACACTAAAGAGTCAATATGTCATATCTTGTTTATTTAATCTGTGGAAAATTAATCGATCTTAAATGAAAAGTTGTGGATTTACAGGAAGTTTGTGTCCTACTTTTCAGATCAGTGAAATTAATTCTTGGTTTGCTGTCTGCACCATGAGCAGGGGGGCAACCAGTGGAAAACCTATTTTTAATCCAAGAGGCATAAAAAAAAAAACCCTGCTGTTGCAAGTTTGTATCATATGAACTGAATATTAGGATATCTGTTGAATAAGAAAATGATGCCAAATCGATCCCTTTTAACAGAAGGAACAAACTTGATTAGGTAATCAGAATCGAATGTATCAACATCTGTGCATCCGGGCAGATAACAAGGAAATCAATGGCTGTTTTTGTTTTAATTGCATAACTGGTCTTAGTCATGCATGAGCAACTGAACTCTGTAGGCTGTGTTCATTTTCAAAACTGCAGAGGAGAGCAAGGCATCACAAGTGTCTGATACAGAGTGGCAGCTGAGTTTAATGCAGAAAGCACAAACAGACAGAGGGACGTCCAGAATGATGATGATTTACCACACATGCACACAGCACATGCCGATGCCTCAAGATTCAGGGTTTCATCATGAGGCTAATTGCGACCCCTGTCACTTTCGCCTTCTTGTATCTCTCTCCTTAGATGCTGTCTTTGTTTCTGAGACGCTTCACATTTCAGGATAAACACGTCTCACCCCGAGTTTTCAGCAGCGTATGACATTGTATCTTTAAACTTTGAAAGGTGAACGAGCACATTCTGTTCAGTTCTTTTTCTGGGTGAGGACCTGAGGCTTTGCCAGCAAGCCTACTGCTTCTGTGTGGGTACTTTTCTCAAAGACAGTGAACAAATATTACCTCGCAATAATCCTGTTCATGAGAGAGTCCAAGAGACAGACTTAACAGATACATTTTATGCAGAAAAGCAGCATTTTATGAAGTTAAGACCCTCACAGTACAATCTTTTCTCTTATTTACAGTTTAACTTCAACATACATGTAAGAGCAACAGTGCCTTTACATTGCACCTTTAAGTCTAATACGAATTCAGACCATACTATGCATCAACTGTATCAACATGTATGAACGTGTTGCTACGCCAGGGTCTTGTGTGTTTTGAGAACTCTTTCTCAGGAGCACTCATGACAACCTCGGGGCCAAACACAGGAAACAGTGAAGGAGGCAACAGAAACTGAGGTGAGTGCAGCAGGTTTGCTGTTGGCTTCTTCTGTGTTGATGCAGAAAAACAAGAGGCCCCCCCTCAGGCTGACCCGCGTGTCGATTTGCTTTCTGCTGTGAGACTTGGGGATTTACAGGTGGACACAAATTAGAGGTGAGTTTGTGAATGTCCCTTGCTTACTGATAAGGAAGCAGAGCCACAAAGTGTGGGGCGGTGGTGTAACATCTGCTGCTAAGTCCTCACCGTCCTCTCTTGCCCATCAGGTTTGTGCGTGCAGCCAAGCAGAACATCACCCACATGTTAGTCACAAATTGTGAAGTGTGCTGCATGCACGACAGTCTGCACAGCATGTACTTCAAGCTCATAAAAACACAATCAAACATAAACATGAATCTGTGCACACACCCTGCCCTTCCAGCAATGCAGACAGACCTATAGTGAAGTCATGAAGATGCCTTGAAGGCCTCAGAGGTCAGTTAGATAATGTAACAGCATTAGAACAAACAGCACATCATCTCATCACTAGAAGCAAAATGTCTGAGCATCAGTGCGCTCATACTGCTGTGGTTTATGCTTTTTACAGTGCAGTAAAACTGAAAAATAACACATCAGACATCTCATGATAGAAGAAATATGCGAAACCTGTAATTTCTCAAACTTTTACACATATTGCCTGAATGTATCAGACAACACTGTGTATTTTGATGGCTTTTCAGATTCACTCTGGTGAACACGATAATTCGTATCCTCTGAAATCAGCCAAAGGTGGACCTCCAACGTTTATCTGCATCTCCACTGACCCAGTGTATCGATGTGTGATGTCATACATGGGAGACATTTTTCTGTTTTTGAAGCATTTCTTCGTAATAGAAAACTGAAGATCCTCATCCTTATTTGACTCCTCAGCCATTTAATTTCCAAAGATTTCATAATTGATTTTCTCGTGTTCAGATATTGCATTACACGCCTCTCAGCTCAGTGACAGAACCGTTAGTTTCCTAAAAAAATGTGGTTTATATGAAGCTAAATAACAGTGCAAAACAAGATTTTCTGAACAAAATTTTCTGCAGGAGCATTCTGGGTTATTGCACAGCATTATACTAATATAAAAGTAATTTCTAAGAATGAGGAATTTGATTAAATAAACAAGTAGATCTTTGTTAGGAAGCTCATGAGGTTATCCATGACCGATGGAGCTGTCCTGGTTTTACTGCTGCAACAATGCAACACTGTCTTGTTGTCTTATACAATCTATTTCAATTGAGCAGAAAAAAAAAACAATTCCAGCAGCTACCAATGTCTTTGAGCAAGGTGCTTGATGTCCAAATCCCCCACTGAGGAAGAAAGCTGGCAATGCTGAAAATGAGTTGAACACCTCAAACTTCGACTCACACTGTTTTCGCGCCAGTGTGTGTTTTTCTTGTTCCCTGATTCCGGTTCAGTCTCTCTGCATTTCTTTTCCTCCAGCACAAACTTTTCATGCCAAGTCTGTGTTACACAGAGATTTAGCTGTCAGTGGTTTCCACGGGGTGGTTTGGACGTCGTTCAGGTTTAAGGAAGTTTGTTTTTGCAGTTTTACAGTCTGAATAGTTTAAAAAACAACTTTTAAAACTTAATTTTTACACTTGCAAACACAACTCTTACATTAATGTACGAATAACATTTTTGAAGGTTTAAAAAACAAACATTATTACCACTTTTATTCAGTGTCACCTATATAAAATCCTAAAATTAGATATAAATGATGATTTTAATCTGCACTGAAATAAGACATACAGTCCATGTGACACTGACATGTGGAGTAAATCTGTGAGACTTGTTTCCTTCTCCCCTCTGAGTGCATTTGTTCCCACATGTGCTGATCCAGCAGACACTTTCATCCTCTCTCCCACAGCTATGTGGCCCCCCAGCTACTGTAATCTACAGCACTGCTTTACTCCCAGCAGTTGGGAAACTTAAGCCTACATACCATAAGAACTGGGAGAGGCGAGTTATTCTGAGAAATAGAGTGAAGCAGAATTACCGACCGCCTGTCACACAGGTCGACACCAAGGAACAGTAACAGACAGTAACATGGGGAAAGAGAAAAGAAAGGAGAAGCCTGGGGAAACTAATGAGAGGTTTTCATGGGGGGGAGGAGGAGGTTTTCTAACCAAGGAGACATGTCATGACCAACAAGAATGTGGCCTATCTCATTAAAAGGCTAACAAAAGGAGGTGCAGACTTTTGTAAGTTTCTAACTAAAGGTGACATTATACTGCCTGTGTGCTGCGTGCAAGTAGGAAACTCATGAAACATACATAAAGAGAAAAACAAGGGAAGATGATAGGAAAGACAGGAAATAAAAGAAACGACTCTCTGAAATATGAATGAAATCTACGGGCAGCTGTCTACTTCATAATGTCTTTTTTAAGAACTCAAACCGTCTATATGGAGTTGTCTATTTTTGACGGCTCTCTATTGCATCATGCCGTTGGCATGAGTGAGAGGTTACATGGGGTGGCGGGACTACAGCACGTCATGTGATTTCCATCGCCATAAATTGGTCAATAATTAAAAAGAGGAAATCAAAGCAGTAAATGGAGAGAGATTTGAGGACAAATGAAAACAGCAGGCCATAAACCACAGATGTGATCCTGGTGCAGTTTGTGCATCTTTTCACACAGCAAAAGAGTCCTCATGGCCTTGAATGAATGTATACACGCATGACTGAGCTATTTTCTGATGTGGAGTAAATGAGATGGAGGTGATGGGTTAACTTGTGTGGGTCTAAGTTTAGAGGATGTGAGAAAGCCTTCATCTCTGGTGAGGGAATCTGAGTCTTCAGAAGAATGTGCTGCTATGTCCCCTCAGGCTCGCTGCAGGGATTCCTCCTGTAGACAGAGACAAGACCTCATCCAACAGAGCCTGCTGACATTTCTGAATTCAGTCAGTCAGTCAGTCAGTCAGTCAGTCAGTCAGTCACCTATTCTCCTTTCATGTGGTGGGACATGTTCACAATGTACAGTGACACAATCATAAACACTCTCTTAAGTAATACGCTGCTTTAAGAAGTGACGATGAACAACATGGTGGATTTTTGGCTCTTTGCCTCCTTTACTTATGCACATTTTTAAACCCTGGACCTGTTTTTAACATGTTTTGGGTTATATATGATTTGTGATGACCAAAAATTATGTAACTGTCCTTACAGACAGCCTCAGGGAGGAGTTGCAACATGGCTCTAAAGGCAGCAGTGTAATCCTTTGGGGCAATCACAACCATCTATAATACAACCATTCAAACTACTTATATACTTAAACACATACTTGTACTATTATTACTGTCATTAGATTTGTATTGCTTATTAAAGTTTAAGGAGGATTCTACTTTAAATTGGTTGTCAGCTCCAACTGGAGCTAATTTAAGACTATTTTACTGGACTGGTAATTAATTCAGCTATGGACTCAGCCTTTTATTTATTCAATTAATTGCTTTGATTTGTAAAACAATACATATATTGAGAAATACCATCACAATTGCACAGAGCCTAAAGTGACATCTTCACAATCAACAGCCCAAATCTAAAAAAACGTATCATTTATTTTGAAAAGGTCAGTAAATCTTCACATTTCAGAAGCTCAAAACCACAAAATACTTCTGCATAAAAAATACTGAACAATTATTAAAATAGTTAACTTTTAGTTTTCTGTTAATATAATAATCATTTAAAAATGTTCCTTTGTAAACTAGCTATTAACTAAACTTGTCAAATAGTTGTATTGAATTTAAATTAGCAATGTTCCCTGATGAACAGTAATGGAGTAGAAATAGGCTTTAAATTGTTACAAAAACATAAAAAGCACCTTAAAATTTGCACTTTTACAGTGTTGGATTTTCCTTAAATGCAATTAACTTGTCAGTATGAAACAATGAAATGTCTGCAGTGTGTGTGTGCTTGTGTGTGTGTGTGTGTGTACATCTAATGGGCTGAGCTGAGGCTGTTAATATGTTGTTGAAAGAGAAAATCCCTTCACAAAGGTATGTAACCTCACAGATCAATCCTCTTAACTGATTAAAGCTTTACCAGAGGTTTCACTCCTTGCAACCATCCACAGGTCAGCTGTTATGGAACAAACCGGGCTTATTAGGACAATTACAGCTGTTACTATCTTAAAAGAAATCACGATAAGCCAAACATCGTATAATATTTAGTATCAAGCAGGGTATAAACAATAAACAGTAGAGTCTTCTGGGTGCATCTTGAGCCGAAACAGCCGTGTCAGTGCATCACTTTAATAAGCAGCAATCTGATGTTGTTTGTTCATTAATTTCCTGTGTCCATTCATTCATTCATGTGTGAACTTTTCTCTTAGTTCTTCTTTGATTTGACTTATGTGCTTTATCGCAGTTTAGTTAAAAAAGACTGAAAGTGGGTCAAAGCGAGTATGTGAGGGGCCCTAAAAAGAGGCTACGCAGCAGGCTATGCTATAGTTCCCTCTCCCCAGGTATGACATGAGTGTGTGTATGTGTGTGTGTGTGTGTGTGTGTGTATCTGTGCCTTTGGCCTCTCTGTAATGCACTGGGTGTTCTCATTTAACTGATGCTCTATTTAGGGGAGTATCCATGGTGATAATGATGTGCAGTCACGTAAAAAAAGAGGCGGATGGACGTGTGGATGCGTCTATTTGGCACACATGAGTGAGATCTCTGCTGTCCCTGCCGGACTGTTTACCTACTCAAACAACGTTGTGGGGAGTCAGTTGATCAGGCAAAAGAGTTATGTGGAAATCCCTGGAGAAGAAAAGATGGAAAGAGGGAAGTACAGAGTGTTCAGGGAGCGAAGGACAAGACCAAAGGGCTGACATGAAGCTCCAGTCAGGCCCCAAGAGTAATTCAGAATTGCAATGAGACACGTCGCTGTACATTCCCATCAGGACTGAAGCTGCAGCACTATGCTTTCTTTGCCTTTTGTACAATATAGGCCATTACATAACCAGCAGCCTACAACATTAACCAAGCTGTTTGTGAAACACTTACAGTGAAGAGAAGTCAAAGAAAACAGAAAAAAAAACAGAAGGTACAAATTCACACGGGATCGCAAAGTTAGCGAACATAAGCTGAGGATGTTTTATTAAGGAGAAACCCTTTGCTTTGTGCTGCAGCAGCTGACATGTGGGGACTTTAGACGGAGGGAGGACGAAATGGGGTCAGGATGAAGAAACAGGTAACAAGCTGGAAGTAACTGTTGCACTGTTACCTGAAGACTGCAGATGGAAATGGTTTGGAAAGCTCACACACACACACACACACACAGGCGCAGACACACTTAAAATCATAACCAGATTTTATAATTCTCGCGCCGTTGGGGGCCTGTTTTGAGCAGGGAAAAGGTGTTAGCTTCAGCAGAAACCATCTCTCTCTCTCTCTCTCTCCCTGCAGGAGAACATTCAGCAACCCACTGCGAGGTGGTTTCATAACTGCAGACTCCAGAGATGATAAAGACATGAGAGGCCCGATTGTTAATCATCAACTAATCAAATCAGTCATGTCAATAAAAGTGTCCCCAAAGGAAATTTAATGTCACCGTTCCCCCTGTGGTGTTGTGTTTCCAGGAATAAAGAAATAACCCATCATATCATCATTTGCTTTATAGATTCAGATTTGTTGTGCAAATGTTGCGTTAAATTGAAGAAATCAAACCAAACAGCAGAAAAACTTCTGCCCTCATCTGCATTAAGAACTCTACAATAAACTTTGAGATCTTGTCATTTGTGTGTCGGTGTTGCTTTGATATCAAGGATTTAAAATGTTTGCGGTACACGAGAATTTTAAAATTGGAGCAATAGATTAAAAAAGTTCATCTGCAAGAGGGAAAAAAAGGGAGAAGAACTGGGTCAGAAATGTTGATCTGGTTTCCAGGAATTTTGGGAATCAATCAAACCGAACCGATCATTCATCAGAAGTCTGTGCCAATGCAAAGATGGCACATTAGTCATTTATTATCCTGCTCTAAATGCTTATCTAAGTGGGATAAACGGATGTGGTAAATGAGAACTGAATAAGATGGAGAAGTTAGACAGAGATAGTCGAAGAGAAAGAGAGAGGGGGAAAATCAGAGGGAGAGAGAGGGAGAGAGAGAGAGAGAGATGGCTTGGCTCGTTGCTGGCAGGCTGGTTAGATAACTGAAGGTCAGAAGTGGATTGTAATGTGCTGTGAGTTGCACCAGGCTCTGAAATACCACGACGCCCGGGGAGACTCTCGGCCCACATCTGACCTCAGCACCTTTTCCCCATCTCCCGCCCTCATTCACAACACTCCTCTCCTCTCTTTTGAGGCCATTTCTTAACCTCCTCCGTCTGCCCTCTTTTTTCCCAACGTCTAAGTCATGTATGCCATGGTTGATGTGTGTATGTTCTGTTTTCTCATTTAAACCCTTTATATCTCAACCTGCTGACGGCCCGCTGAGCAAACACAGTAAATCCTGCTGTGCAACAAGTTTTACAGGGTGATACTTTTCAGCGATGCACACATATATACATATGTATATACAAATAAAATACAAACGGCGATAAACAGATACAGATCCCAGAGTCTGTTATAAAAGTGACTCTGCCTCACAGCTGAAAGTTTTGCCCACTTGTTGAAAATACCAAGATAAACATCAACATGTTTGTCTGAAAATACATAAAAATGATTCTTGGTTTATATTTCTCAGTCGTTACTGCAGTCAAACGCTTTATATGTTCATAGAAATTCATTATAAAGATTACGAAGAAATTTTCATGCAAGAATAAAATTTTAGAGAATAAAATGCATGAAATTTAGCATTTGCGAGACACATGTAATATAGAAGAAAACTTTGTTACACACCACATACAGTGGAATATGTGAATCTGTAATGTAAAATAATATCTTCATCACACAGTTTTTACAAGTTGAACAGAACAGAACATACACAATTTGGTCCAACGGTTCGTGATGCATCATTTAACAACCTGAAACATTAATTTATATGGAAAAAACATGCAATCAGACCTGTTAATCAAACTCTTTTTGATTTCTTACTCTTTTTTAAGATATTTCAGACAATTTAGTGACATAACCGCAGGATTGTGCAGCAGACTGGAAACCTTTTGCAATCATTCGCCCTTTCAGCTCATTTGTATTGCCAACACGGAGCTGACCCATTTGGGAGCCTTTTATGCCAAAGCTAATGTCCCATAATATCCCTCATGTCGATCTGTTTATGATGCAGACATGACACTTTGGTCAGCGGTTGTGTCACATCATCGTCTGCTCTGCGTCTGTAATCGAACTTCCTGTGTTTAACTGTTTTTACCGAGCAACCGTTGATACGAGACGCTTTCAGATTCCTCACTTAAAGGAATATTTTAGTATTTAAAACAAGGCCCCTGTTTTTTTACGCGTTATTGTGTGCAGTTAAGTTGCACTTACCAAAAGTTATGTAACTGTTTGAGTGAGTCACCTCAGGGAGGAGTCAC
>JAQNCA010000001.1:27715471-27727860 GCA_029783725.1 Acanthurus tractus | reverse complement strand
TCCCCATCAGAGTGAGGGGTGACCGGACCCGACTGTGGAGTCCCAGGATCACTGAGGACAATGACCACAGAGGAAAAAAATCTCAAAAACAGTAGAGTCTGTATGCTTTCTTATCTCCCCTACAATAAGTGTTGTGAGAGATTCTAAAAAATAATTCAGGTTAACATTTGATCAGCAGAATACTGAACTAATTCATTGTGCATTATATTTACCCAATTTTTTAAGCTTCTCAAGTGTGTGTCCTTGCTGTTTTCATGATGCTTTTATCATCCTAAGTTAGATGTCTTTGTAGTTGGGTATTCACAATTTTCAACAAAGAATTATTTTAATGAGATCTTTTTACCCCGGAGAGTCCCTTTGAGTTTACAAAATCAATTTTTCAAAGGAGCCTGGCAAAGAAGAAAAAACCTTCCCTGCAGCTGGAGTTAAGGGATAAAAAAGTCTGGTGACATTTTATTTTTTCACTGATGTCTACAAATCCTTTGGAAGACCAAAACAAACAGTGTATCAGTCTGTCTCTATTTACTGTCTAACTTTCTCAGTCTGTCTGTGACTCTCAGCACCAAATCCATTTATTTCTGCTGCCTCGCGAATAAATAAATCAACAGGGCGCTTTAGTTTGGGCAGTTTTAGCATATTATTGTAAATACTGGATTTGTTGTGGGCTCTTTTCAGTTACTTATTAATAAAAACTAACATGTCAGTCAGTGTAATGGTATATTGGTCAGGCCCCTTTGTGCAATGTCTCAAAGAACCACCTGATGACACCACTGTAATTAAGTCACTTGTGAGTTTACTCGGCCTGAAGTTCTTTGCTTTATTGCAGCTAAGGTCTTGTCAGCTGAGCTCATATATCTTCCTTTACAAAAAGTTACAAAAACATATGAGCACACCTCCAATCAACCCTCCGTTTCCAAGCATCCTGCTGCCAACAGACTCCCTTAATCAAAACTCTCTATAATTTTCTCAGATCAGCACTGACATCATCTCATATCATCTCGGTTTAACAGTGAGGCACCTTCACAGTGTTTGCTGATGTACCTTCTGTCTGAACGAACGCTGCCCCTCTCAGAGTGAGGGCTCCCTGCTCCAGACATCCCGCTGCCGGCAGGGCTTCCTCCATCTGAGTGATGGCCCCCATCCTCCTCGTCTTCATCCTCATCTCGATGGCCATGCTCTGAGCCGCTGTGCTGCTCTGCGTCAGAGTGATCGTTGTCCCCCTGGTCTGAGTGCATGCTGGCGTCTGACTGGTTCCCGGATCTTTCAGACTGGTTGTCGCTGCCGCTGTGTTGACTGTGTTGCTCGTCCTCACTGTCGTCCCCAAAAAGCTCCTGTCAGACAGAAAAGTGAATGAGTTTAGCTGAGGTACAAACCTTTATCACTGGTTTCCTCAAAAGTTTAGTTAATATGCTGCTGGGAGAAGCCACTGAAGGGACATTTGAGAGGCTATAAAGCATTCACAAGCTACCTTAAATTTCCAGTATGCTCTTCAAACATTCCCCTGTCTTATCAGCTTTTTAGGCCACTTTTTTAAAGAAAGATAAAAATAAATAAGTAATTACTAGGCTTGGGCAGTATCAGTATTTACAGGTATTAAAAATTGCCAAAGCCAGAGAGATGCTGAGCTGATGTAGTGTACAGTGTGCACCACCGGAGGTCAGTCTCAACTGGTGGATTAGGCAGCGAAAAATGGCAAATATGAGTAACGGGTATACCGCTACTGGACTAGTAAAAAGGAGAAGATCAATACTGTAATGACAGTGCACATTTTTCTTTTTGGGTTGATGATACGCAGAGTCAAACAAATTTAGGTCACACATATGAAAACTAAGACACAATAAAGTAACGTTGTAAGAGAAAAGCGTTTATTTCTCTCCTGTCTAATATAACTTTCCTTTTCGTCCTCTGAGGTCACTGACAGACCTACATTTACACTGTTACTCATCACTCAAAAAGTGGCACAGACCTTATTCATACTGGGTTTTCCTGCCCCTTGGCCGTCCTCTTCATCATCATCATCCCGTTCCCTCTCACTGTCGCTGCCGCTGCCTGAGGCGTTGCTGGCGGATCGGGGTCTCTCCTGTTCTGACTCTGAACCAGAGCCAGAGCCGGACTCTGAAACACAGTAAGGCAGACTGTTTTTTTTTTCTGGCAGGTGATAAAGTTCCCCACCTCACCGTGGAATAATGCTGTGAGAGCCAGGAGACACATTCAGGCAAATTACAATTACTCTCAAATAATTTATTGGCATCACTTTAATTAAGACATTGCATCACCTTCTCTACACTGACTGCTTATTTCTCACAACAATTTCTGCAGATTTCTCTCCTTTCACACAGAGCAAGTTTGGGGACAAACTTTTCATTATTTTTACTTTTCTCATTATATTTCTGTTTATTAGTATTCTCATTTTGTAGATTTGTACATTTCAAATAATTCATTTGATATTCAGAGCATTTCAAGCATAAATATCTGCTTTATTTCAGTAATTCCAATTGGCTATTATGCCAAAAAGAATTCCTCCACAGCATGTCACCATAGAGGGGGAAAAAATCATATAAGCCTCAGTGGCTATACAGACAATTGGAATGGCCAGTGAGTCTGTAGAGGAGGTGAAGATTTCATTTTACTTGTCATTTGTTAATTTAAACTGACAACATAACTACAAGCAGAAACTCAGCAATAAATGTGCAGTTAAATTAGCACCTTTCAATTTTATAAATGTTATGCATGTTAAGGTTTTGTGGCTGCCTCCAGCAGTACATTGGATTTTACAGATTTTACAGAGAGTTTAGCATTATGAAAAATTGCATGTAGGGTGATGAAGGATTGATAAATGACTGCAGAAACAAATAATGTTACAAATGCACGATGAGCTAAAAAAGAGACAGTAATGTAGGTTACAATGTCAGTGTAACGTTACTCTCTCAGACTTAGAGGATGCCTGTTAGCTGATGTTATTTATCTGTTGGTGATCATAATGAACTGGTTGATCAATAGCAAACTTAAAATGTAGGTATTTTTGAGCGTTATGTTTACTTACAGTAAAGTAAATGCTAATGTTAACGTTATACATTTAGCTGGTCGGAAAACTGATAATTTTATCGACTTTCAGTTTAGCTAACGTTAGAAAAAACAAACACTAGAACAGATTCTTTCCATTCATGAACATGCTACTTGAGCTAGCTTATTAATGCTAGGTAGCAAACATAAAGAGCCAAATAAATGAAGCGTAACGTTACAACAAACTTAAACAAGTTTCTAACGAAGGAAGCATCAAGTAAACATCCTGATCATGCATACAGCTAATGACGTTACATATCAGTTTAACGTAACGTTTGACCAGGTTTCACTTTTTCTACATCGTCGTTGGTGCAAAGTAGCATTTTGCTTTGCTACTAAGCTCATTTAAGAAACACGTTGTTTGGCTAACCGAGATGTTTACCTCGCTGGTCATTGTCGCTGTCCCCATCACTACCGAACAATTCGTCCATGTCCGCCATTTCTTCCAAACTCTGGTGAAATGTGACACACAGGAAGTGATCTGCCGGGCTTCGAGGAGAGGTTTTATTTCCGGGTCAAGCTGAGCTTAAAGGCTTATGTAATAACCACAATCAGCCACAAGGAGGCAGAATGCTCCACGGAAAACTAAGACTCTGGGACACTGGTTACTTCAACATAAAACAGCATGCTCCCGTGAATGTATTAATTTATTGTAGGATATATATATATATAAATATATATATATATAATTTTCCTCTTAATGCAAAACAACTAAGCGAAATCCAAACAGCTGCTGAGATAGAAAAGAGGACGATAAAAAAAGAACAAGTATTTCATAGCATTTGTATCTCATTAAAAGGTACATTGTAAGGTAGTTAATCTCGCAAGCTATGTCAGTAGATGATATCACTAACTAGAATAAAAACCTGTTATTTATACATGATATTTCTGGCAATTGATTAGTCTAAAATTTGAATGATTTTCTATTCTTTCCTGTCAATTTCATATTTGCATATGATTGAAGTGTACGTTGTATTAAAAGCAGCAATGTCATTTTAGATCATATGGTTCACAATTTGCATATTATAGTAATATTTATGTGACGCTATTTAGAATTATTTAAAAAAACATAATTGATTAATGAGTAACTGACGACTTTCACAACATTGCAAGTTACATTTTACAACAAGTGTGGATGTTAATGATAAATAAGAATACTACAAGTCTTTTCTTTGCATATTTAAATACTTCTGCTTGTACATTGCAAGTGCTGGAACTGGGAACCGTATGACTGCTGATTTAAGCTCAACCTGCACTGATGTTTCAGCTGGCAGCTACTGAAAAGAGAGTCTCATTTTTCCTAAACCCATGAAAGGCTATGCTGTAAATATCTTTAATAAGCCTTCAATATTACAGGGCATCTACCTCTGGACAGCCCCCTGGATCAGCTGCCATCCATCCATCCATATTCGCTCATCTTTGAAGATCACAGGGTGTGGTTGATCTTGCAGCTCCATTGAAGATGCCAAATGCCAAGCACATTTATCTCTGGTGTAAAACTGATTTAAAATGGTAGTGAAGTAATCTCTCTCTTAATACATTTTAACCCCGTTGGCTGCTTAGTATCATTCATTTGATGTCAACAAGTGGCTACAGACATGCTGTATGTTTAAACAACCACATCCTTTGACAAAGTCTGCGTTACAGTGTTGCAAGGTGTCTTATTACAGTGCACATATAGTGGAAACTGGGAGACATGAAACTCTAGCCACAGTATTATATAACACAAGGTAGTGAAAAGAGGATGTACTCTCACCTCTGTCTTTTGTTAACTCAAGTAATCCACACATTTATGCATCACAAAGTATAATCCAATGATATACAAAGCATACCTCCGAAATGACCAGCTCTGCACAATCCTGCTTTTGTACTTTACAACTGCTTATGTACCTCTGCTCAGGTAAGATTTTAAATGGAGGACTTTCACATGTAACATAATATTTTTATACTCCACTACTGTGTGTATGTATATGTTTCCACTGCATACTCGTTAGTCCTGGGAGAAAGGTCCCTCTTAACCCTAGAAACCTACAGAAAGATAGTGTCTTATACAGGTTGAAACAATCTCTAAGACAGATTTAGGAAATTTGGGCTCCACACTATAAATTACATTGACTGGACTTGGCTTCACTTCTCTGTGGCTATGCTTTATAAAGAAGCCATATGCAAGTGATTCAGTTGCTTATAAAAAAAAAAAGACAAACAAACAAAATATCAAATTCCATCGACCACCTTTTTTCAGGGGCTTTCAGCAAACAGTTTTTTCCAGGAGTGGAGAAGTAACAAGTAATTATCATAAAAAGTAGGAGTTATGCAATCACTTAAATCTTAATCAATGGCCTGAATTAGTTTAGTCATATAACTGTTTAGTTGGCCATACATTTTCTGTACATGTTCAGAGGATAATTTACAGCTAATATGCTTTCATAGAGGGCAAAAATATGTTGGACCAATCCAGTGGCCATTACATTTTCATTTTATCTCACTGATTTGATTTAATGTGATTTATTCTTAGTTCTTAGTCTTAATTCAAGTTTATTTTATTTCAGATAATTTCAGATCATTATAGTGTAGTTTATTTTTCCTTCCCTATCTCTCATCTGGTTGGCTTCCCAAAACAAAAAGGGCGGGATAACTTACGCCATTGGTTCACACCTGGAATACTCTCTGTCTATTGGTCCATTCAGACGTCACTCAAACTCGACTCTGGCTCCCTCTTCCTGTGTTACCGCCCTTGGGCTGAGTGAGAAATCAACCACTGGAGACACCGCATTCATTGGGAAGACTGGCATTACTTGGAGATTCCACAGTTAGGTCCCATTAGCCTCAGGTAAGGAAATGGACCACTCGGGATTTGTGGAAATAGTATGTTAATTTAGCGAACGCGCTAGCGGTTTTGTTTAACATCCTGTCACCTGCATATATGTTGGCTAAATAGCTAGCAACTTGAGTCTACTGCAAAGGTTAGCGTGTTAGCCGCTACATGTCATCGGACTATTTCGCATGGTGTTACTGCATCCCATAAATGTAGCTAAGTTACCATATTGAGTTTCCCATAAACTACCTGATCTAGATTTAACAGTTTATTAGCCGATGAGCGATGCCCTTTTGTATGCGACGATTATTACGATCAACTTCTAACGACATATATATTGTCAGCGTGGTGATCATAAACATGTCAAGAGCGAGTTAGCTAACGCCCGCTATGTCCACAGAAGGTGGATGAAACTGTTTCAGTCAGGGCAGCAAAGTAACCACCAAAGGAACAAAACGTACTTACTTGATGTATAAAAGGATGTTATGTGCGAAAGTGATGTGTGATTTCATTGAAGAAATTAGTTTCGTTTAATTGTTCTCGTGTATCTGAGGTTAATGGTTCCGGTTTTTATTGTGGGTAAGTGTTTGCCATTGTATGCTCAATGCAAGGGCTGATTTAATCTTATGTCCCCATCCCTGTCAACCCTAACCCTAACCCCAACTCTAAATCAGTGTTTATCTGTTAGAATCAGACAGGGGCTTCAGTGTTTTTAGGGACAATCATTAGATGGGACTGCTCATACCAGTGTGATGGTTTATGGAAAAGGTTGTGTGGTTTTAGCATAAGCACTACTTTGTTAGTTGGATGCCAAGTCAATGTACATGTGTCACTGAGTCCACTGATACACTCCCCTGTTCAAGAGCTAATTTGGGAGTTTCTGTGCATGTTGACAAAGGTAGTTTGACCAGCAGGGCTCAATGGTGAATGAAGGGTGTGGTCCAAGTGTTAAGGAGGACGTCTGCACAGGGAAGTGTGGTTTTCTCTGTAGGGTAGGTGGCCCTCTATGAGCTGTGGAGGAGGTATAATATAACCGAGAGCATTGGTGTGCTGACTGCTGCTGACATGGCATTTCTGGTGATACTGCCTACTGTATGGCCTTCACAGTTTATGACTGTAAACAAACAGGCTGCTTAGATCTTATTTGATTAACCTGCATATCTTTCATTTTAGAGTGAACTTGGCTGAATGAGCCTAGTTTCACTTTGGTGTAATGCAGTGGTTTGACATGACTCGTTACAAAGGCCTGTAAGAAGCCTTTCTGGACCCTGTATTATTCACACCATAGCCCTTGCAAGTCATTGTTGAGCTGTGAGGCAGGGCACTCCTTGAAATCAGTTCTTATTATATAATAATGGAGTGTGTGTCTGCAGTGTCCGGCTAAAACAAGGGAGTATACAGATCATTTGTGTTTTTTGGAGAAACGCCCCGCTTCCTGCTCAGCCCTTGCCAGATCTTTAAAGGAGTCTGAGGCACAAAAATATTGAAGTGATTTAACATCAGAAATGTTGATTGTTTTATTTGTCTGACACATGCTTTTTGTTGACTGTTAAATTTGAAAACAGCGTTGACTGCAGGTATAATTAAAGAAAGCTGCTGGAATGCACTGACACAAATAGACAAACATCTTTGCCATAACACATTTTATTCTCCTGACACCTTATCTCTTTTCACTCTTTGGTGCATTACAGTGAACTAATCATAGTGACAGCATTATCAGACCATCTGTTGATATCTCCGTCTCCTCCCATCTGTTTTCTATCATTTCTGACACTCACAGGCCCTTTCGGGGGATGAATACAAAAAGGATAAAGGCGAATTGAGTAATAGCAGGGTGGAGAGACAGAAGGGTAGAAAATAAAAGTGGAGGAGAGTAGGTGGGAGGAGGAAGTGCAGACTCTTGTCCCATGGGTAGCAGAGCTGGGTCATTCTAACTATAGTCTTTTTTGTGGGTGGTGCTCTATAATAATGTAATAACCGTCAGTGCTTCCTGTTCATGTCGGAGCTGCGAGTTACTAGTCCTACAGTTTCTGCTTGTGAGGTTTGAAAAAAGCACAGGGAACCTAGATATTTACTGCAGGAATAATACTATCATGGAGATAATAGAGTTCTTTTTTTTTTTATAGCTGTTAAGAGTTATGCAATATATGCCAGAGATATCCGGGATGGACCTTGTATCACGTACTTAATGGCCCAAATAGTCTTTGTATTTTGTCTGTTTCCATTACTTTTTTGATAATTAAATGATGCTTTATCATTAGACTTGAAACATACTCAGATGTTTCACTTAACACATCCACAGTATAAGATAACATTTCTCTCGTGAACACTCAGAATTAAAAATGATATTTATGATGTTTGATTAGCTTTGTAAATGTGGTCATGTATCTTATAACCTTGCTTAAAAAAGCCAGGTGTTCCTCCAGACTGGAATTAAAGTAAGCACTGAACATCTAGCCTGTCAGGTGACTGTAAATGTGATATTTGTGACTCCGTCCTTGCACAGTCCTCAATAATATGTTTATGTGTGCAACAGTAGCCTGACTGGATGGGTTAGTGCAGGAAAGGTTAGCGTGGAGTGCAGACAGGTTTGCAGTATTATTGGCTCAGAGCCACCTGTTGTTGTCTTGAGGGATTAGCAGAGAGGAGAAGGAGAAAGGAATCAATCAGATTGGACTAATGGATCCTCTCAGTGTCTCTGCTTCTGCTTGAACCCACCCATTGCCATCATTATCCCTGTCTGCATGCTCCATTACTTTCCTGTCTGCACTCTCCAAACTACTGGACCTGGCTGCAAACAGTGGCAGTTGTTTCAAATGTGTTACACTACGTGTCGGTAAAGTGTATTTTGTAAAAGTAGGATAGTATGGTAAATGGATTATTTCGAGCTTGTCTTGTCCTAAGAGGATTATATATACATATATGCATGTGTATGTGTTTGCGCTTATGTGACTCGATGCCTATACCAGGCTGAGATCTCTGTTTTTTATTCTCCCCTTTACCAGAAATGTCATCTCTTCATTGCCCTCTGCACCTCTTGGAATCAGTCTGAGTAATTTACCCCAAATTGGAACAAAAACATCATTTAAATTAAATCTAATATGACGTGAGGCTGATCTTTCCACATGCCCTCACTGGCAGGCAGAGATTGGACTGGTGTGGACGTAAATGAAGTTAAGCCTAGTCATTAAGCTTTTTGGCAGGATGCATCAAAGTCTTCATTTTTTTTCAAACATGTTTCTAGATTCTGGAAACCTGGCATGTTGGAAAGGGGACTGCAGTCATAATTACAGTAAAGCCTCCATATGTTTTTTTGTGTCCCCGAACACCTCGATGTTGATTATGACACATGAACTAAACTTTCCTTTCCAAAAAACCGAAGAGCAAGAGCTTGTAGTGACATCATGTGAAACAAATCTTGGATATGTTCCCTGATCACAGCACAGAACGCCGCTGTTTTCCAGCAAAATGCAGAGCAGTTTTCACATAACAAGGATCCATCCAGTATTCTTTTCATCTGTTGGATAAATAATACGAATATTAATTTCAATTTTACGTCATGTTCAGACATTTTTTCCTGGCAACTAATATAAATGACAGTTTTATGTTGTATTTAGATTATTTTATGGTCTGACATTTTAATTTTGGCCAGATTTAAATGTCCTTTTGTCAGATTTTTACCACTTTATATGTCTAGCACCTTCAGCTCAGCTCCATGGCTGTTCTCCTTCCTCCCTGATGGCAGTAATAATATCCTGCAGTAGCAGAACACTGGGATTAACTGTACTGCCTCTGTTTTCCAGGATCCAGTTGATCTACTGCACAGTAAAACATTAGTATTGGATTTTTATTGTTGATCATAATATTAATAGGCTTTGATTAAAGTCATCGGTGTTGACATTTGAGCTCAGCCTCATCTGCTGGCTGCATGTTCCCGATTGCCCCGGCTATGACTCTCATTATCAGTTCAGGACTAAATGTGTGTAGTTTTAGTGGTCTAATGGAAGAGTCGAGGGGAGGAATTAGATCCAGGACAGAGCCCGGATTGTGGAAAGAAAGAACTGAACAGTGTGAGAGACAGACTGTCAGACTCTTCAGGGAATTCCTCTGAACTGGAGAAATCACTCAGGCAGCTCCGGGGAAATGGCACTAAATGTTTAAACAATCCTCGGCTAAACCAAAGAGTTGAAGTTACAGAGTAATTCTTTTTTTTTTTTTCTGCTGTCACTGAGTTTAGAAACAATGCTGTATTTCACAACTGACAGGAATCAGGGAGACTGATGTGATGTATTCCTGAGCTTATTCTGTGTTTACATAAACACACACAGCTTTAAGTTTCCTGCAAACACTTTCTTTTTTTTGTTTTCAATTGCGTGATTAAGCCATTGAGGAAAGAAGAGTTTCAGAGTGTGTACAGTTAAGTATGTGTGTGAGTGATTAGGACTGGGACCATCTGTGGAGTCCTGCAGGGAATCTGGAGGTCACGGGGTCATTTTGTATTCGGACTGTGGCGTGGGAGCTGGAACTGAAGGCTGAGGCCTCTTCATTTAGTCTGACAGGCTACACACTCACTCCCTAATGTTTTTCACTTATCTGAGCTTTATTTAATCTTAACTGTGATGTTAAGTTGTTATACATCTACTACATCTACTTCACTCAAGAATTTCCTCCCACTGTTACAATGTTCAGGTCTTTAGAATCACACATACATGCATTTTCAGATCCACTAGTTTCTTTTGTATCTTTTTTTGAAGGGGATTATAACGTGTAAAGTGGGACAAAGTTGCTGGTGATCCTAAAGGGAGCGGTCAGATGAGTTGATCTGAGTCTGAGAAAGTTCTTGCTTTGTTCCAGCTGTGTGTGTATGTGTGCATTTATGTGTATGTGTGTGTGTTGTATATTTACAAGGCCACATTATCCAGCCCAGCTGTTATCGACTATTGTTTCACAGGGACGAGATAAACAATGTCTAAATTCTGTTTAGATTTAATCGCATGCTGTTTTTTGTCAGTTATATAAAAAAAGATTTTATGGACCATTCTCATGAATGTCTGTTTGTATGTGTTTGTGCTTCAGGTGGCCCTTTTCCTGATTCTTGAGCAGCGAGCCCGAGAAGAAACCTTGTGACTGTGGTCTGCTGTTCAGCGTTGCTTAGAAAGAGTTAGCCGGCATCATGGCGTTGTTGCACAAGAAGGAACTGGAAAAGTACAAGGATCTTGACGAAGATGAAATCCTCAACAAGCTATCGGCGGAGGAGCTGAAACAGCTGGAGGTGGCCCTCGAGGAGATGGACCCTGAGGTCAGCACTCGTCGAGGGTTGGAGGAGCTCCAGGGCTCTTTCGTAGGAGGGAGTTCCTGTCGCAAGGGGATTGATTTTAACAATGGCCATTAAAAAAAAAAAAAAAAGACATATTGAATTTCATGCAAGCAAGAAAGTAAATAAAGTCTTTGCAGACGTATTTTATTTTCTCCAGTAAAGGACAGAATGACACTTTTCTCAAACATCCACGTAGTTTAAACAGGGTGACAACACATTTCTGTTTCTTGTTGAGGTTGCAGTAAGGCTACAGATTTGTAGAAAGTGAGAAGGGAGTCCACAAAAAACATCATACTACCTTATTATGCTGCATTGTATCAAACCTCATGAATTCAGACCCAAGATGGATTTTTTCTTTGTGCCCTCCAACCATACTTTCCAGTTCCCAGCCTCTGTGGTTGGGAAAAACAATTTAAAGGAGACTCTGAGCCGCAATAACTCGTGTCAGCAGGCTGCCAAGTGTTTGTGTGTTTATTTGTTAGTAGACTGGTAGGGTATAATGAAATCCCCCCCAGGCGCCTGGGCGTTTTATTTAAATTCCATTTAAACCGAGTGAGACAAATAACCCCATGTGGTGACCCACAGGAAAGGCCCACAGGAAACAGGCAGCATCAGTGGTGGAAATATTAATTTCTGGATCTCATGCCATCAAACAGGCAAAGCACGATTTGATCTTTTTA
Source organism: Acanthurus tractus (assembly GCA_029783725.1). NCBI lineage: Eukaryota > Metazoa > Chordata > Actinopteri > Acanthuriformes > Acanthuridae > Acanthurus > Acanthurus tractus. The sequence goes on along the minus strand of JAQNCA010000001.1, from coordinate 27,715,985 downwards.
TTTAAATAAAAACAATGCATTCGATTTATTATCTGCAGCGTTCACAGACTGGCTACACGAACTGTTCACACACGCTCGTTGACCTTGTTCAAGTTCTTCACTCAGATGTGACTAAGACATGATGTTTTGATCGGCATTTATTGACATTTATTGCTACTTTAAGGACATGCCAACATGTGGAGTGGACAGGCAGATGTTTTACTCACTGTCTAGTTCACAGTTACAAAAAAAATGCTTTTAGAGCAGAACAGCTTACACAGATAAAACTGAATCGATAAAATCATGTATCGTTGAAAAGATCCAAACATCTTTTCTTCTGGTTTACTTTGATGCATTATGCAAAAAAAACATATAAGTGCGTTTACAGCTTAAAAAAACATAAACTAGCATTAACCCTTTATTCAGGTCTAAAGTGGGTGTTTTGAAGTCCTCATCAATTAAAAAGTCTAATAAGTCTCCTTGTCCCTTCTCCTCAGAACGCTCTCCTGCCTGCAGGCTTACGTCAGAAGGACCA
>JAQNCA010000001.1:27628253-27639575 GCA_029783725.1 Acanthurus tractus | reverse complement strand
AAAACACACACACACAATCACACACATATACATGAATAAGCTGACAAGCAGAAAAGATTTGTGACATTTTGGTTGGAGGAAGAGCTCAAAGGGTTTGAATAATGGAATATGTTTTTTTAAATTGAAGAACTTTGGGACTATTTGTAAAAACAAAATGTTAGTGATTCAGTGTTCAGACTCACCTGTGCGAATATGAGCTCTGCAGTGAAGTTGATGTTGTCCAGTTTGTCTGCTTGCTCCATTTCTTTCCTTTTCTGTTCTACAAGACTCTCTATGGCATCTTGCAGCTCCTGGCTGTGAGGTAACAAATGTACATCACCCAGTCAAAAAACATTATTTAGGCTTCTGTAAAAGTAGCCGTACAGCACTGATGATAAACTGATAAACTGACTTACGCTGCCGCCTTGTGTCTCTGGTGAATCCAGCCAAGTTTGAAGTAAATGTCAGGTTTGATCAGCACAGTTTGCCATGTATCAAAATACTTTTGAATCTTCAGCAACAGCTCTTTCTCTGGACACACAGGGCAAACACAAATGTATAGGAGTAGGATGATTTCAGTGTAACTCACCTGACTCAAGTGTAGAGTGTTTAATCTACTTTTCAAGCCAAACAGATGTTTTTATTTACAATTTTCACAAACAAAAAGAAATTATTAACGCTGGCTGACTCACCATTCACAGGTACGCCCAGGAAAAGTCTGTTGGAGATGTCGACCACAGTGCAGCGCAACAAACCGAGAACGTCCACGTGATCCAAACTGTCCAGGTCATCCAGGTGAGTCTGTGTCGAGGAGACACAAACCTCCAACGTCTGCTGCAAGCTCGGGCCTGTCAAGGCTGCAAATCCAAGGTTTTGGGATCGAGATTAGACAAATATTTTCTTTATCCAGTATCATTGAATTATTCGATCAATAAATATGTCTGTAAAGTTGATTAATGCTTTAATATGTTACCTTTGGTGAAATAAGTGCGAATCTTTTTCCATATAGCTACATTGTTGTTAAATATGATGCCTCTTTCATGCATGCCGACGCAGCTGAGTCCCTGCCTGCTTCCAAAACGTGAAGTATAATGTCCATTCTTCAGTACATGATGCACCGCTGATGCCCTGATGGTTAAAACAACAACAACAAACAGATTAGAAATTTATATTTGAAATCAGTAAAATTGTATTTGAATTAATTTAACTTGAGTTACATTTTTGTACTGATTCAAACAAATTAAGTTTTGGTGTTGATGATATCTATTGATCTTTTTCTAGATGAAAAGCCTGACCAAGAACAGGGAGTGCAATTTGTCTTTTTGCAAGAAATCCTTAGTGCAATGCATTTGCATAGCACTGTGTTACTTTCTCCTGCATTAAATATAATAATAATAATAATAAAAGATGACTGTTTAGTAACTACCTTCACCAGCAATTACAGGAATAACCAACCTGCTGAGAATGAGCGTCTCTTCTCCATCGATCCAGACTCTGACAATGTCTCCATACTTCTTGTTGTAGTAGTTGCTGGCTGTGCCGATACCAGTCCAAATGAATCGCAAATATGACAGAAGTGGCCCCAAACCCAGACAGAAAGGAGGACCTGTTGTGGTAAAGTAGAGTAAAAGTATTTCAGTACAAGTTCACTTCAATTAAGTGAAAAAAGTAAGAGAAAATGCAAAGTGTTAAACCTGAGGTGAACTTACCTGGTACAGTTTTCTTGTCTGTGTGTCCCCAGGCGACCAGCAGCAGACAGACAAGCAGCATTAGAGCTCTTGATGCCACAGAGATGCCTGGAGATCCCAGCACAGTTGAATTTGAGGGCATGGAGACTACCAGGTCTACTACCACTGTTTCCAAACCTACAGGAGTCATAGCACGCTCACAAGCAGAGATCACACCCATGAGAAGGCAGAATTAAAACAACCTGCAAACGACTGCACAAACCCTCAACTGCTGCTCTGACTGATGAAAGCTACCTTAACGATCTGCTTTCCCCTTATATGTGGTCTAAGCTTTTTCATGAGCTAGGTCATGGTAAGACAACAGACACAACAGAGGAGGAAAAGGGTAAACAATGCACTCCTAACCTTGAGTAGTTGGACATGTGCCTGTGCCCTTGAAATGTGCAGGATTTATTTGAGTGGGTACATGTTTCTGTGAATTCTTCCGAGCTTCTTATTACTGCTTGTATTTGACATTTTGGTGATGAGAAGCAATGTTGTTCCTCCTTTTGAACACCAAAAAAAAAGGTGATTGAAAGTCAAAAAAGCACCCAGTCTGTGGGAATGAAGGAAAATCTGTGTTATTAATGTTATTGTTATTACAGCTCTATCTGTTCCACTTTATTAAATTCTCTGTTATTCTCAGAACTTCATCCAGACTTCAGTTACTTTCATTTTTTTCTATACAAGGAGGAAGAAACAGAAAAAAATGCTTGAATTGAATGTTTCATATCAAAATGTTCAATGTCTTTTTAATGGCTGAAAGGGTGGTTGACTTGAACAGCGTGTGCATTTCCATCACTCTAATTTATTAAATTCAACAATTTAAATTAGCTATTTGGATTACTAATATTAAACATATTGTACAGTTATATCAAGTTTATGTGTGCTAACTACTAAGCCAAACTATATTTTGTAGTATTTACAGTGTAATGCTGTGTTTTAGTAATTTTCCAGTAAAGGGATACATTGGGATACATTATGACAAGGGGTCATTGTAGTCTTGATGCTAACTCTGCCAGCCATTTTTCGAGGACAGGAAAAAAGAAGGACTTCCGGTTCGCATTAGAACACAAAAGAGACTATCAAATGATTTTTATGTCTTCCACCATCGCAGCTATCAAATATGAACCCTTTTAAAAACCAAGCAACACCGACAGAGAGTGGGAGAGTTGACCACAGCTATCAAGGGAAGCTAACCGAGCTAACGAAGCTAACCGTCGTGGAGAGCTGGTTTCAAAGAAGAAAAACCAAACCGAAAAAGATAAACTGGTGAGTAATTATAAGATACATAAACACGTAGACATCCAGACAGCAAAAATTACCTGCCATTTGCAGATGTAAATGACATGTTTTGTCCTTAAATGCATCACAAATAGGGAGAGGGTTTAGGTTAGCTTGCAAGACTCACAGTCAGAGCTACTCTCTTGCTAAGTTAGCTAGCAGTGAAACAGCAGAAAATGCAGAAAAGAAAAATGGGACCAAATCAGGAAATTAGTAAATTTCACAATAAAATATCCATAAATAAATGTATATAATATAAATGTATATAATAATATAAATGAATAAATCCATAAATTTACATGTCAGAGAGGGAGTATTTCAAATAAAAGCCTGCCATGCACACAAGACAGCTTTCTGAAATACCTTGTTGCTCTAAATAAAGGCTCTGTTAACTGTCAGAAAAAAATATTTTTTATTTGACTCTTTTCTACACCATTTCTGTTATGTAATTAATAATGTAAAATTATGAATAATTTCACTTATTAATCTTGTTTTTATGTCACACCAAGTTGTTTAAAGTACTATATAAATCTTTCGATTCAGTCTATTCTAGTCTCTTCAGAATTATTTGAAGGTATTATTTAGAATTCACAGTATTTGTCATTTTCCCCATATTTCTCCACTAAGCAGTACATGGAGATGCAGAGCTGTGAGGCAATAAATAGGGTCTTTTGCTTGATTGCAACATGAAGAGTTCATCGGTTTATATACGCTTACTTTAATGTGATGACTATCATCAGAAAACCAAGTTCTTGACCTACGATCTAAGACCTTATTTCAGGTCCAGAAAAGTGTGGTAACCAATAAATTTACAAAATAAATAAAAAGAGTTTAACAGATTTAAAACTGGAGTGCAGTTGAGTAAAGATCTCAGACCCTCTAAAAAGCAGTTTGTTGTTTATAGTTGTACATTTCACTCTTTGTTGAATTTAGCAGTCCTGTTCAGGCAGCTGTGGTTTTTTATGAACTCTGTGAACCTTGTCTCTTGCCTCTGCTCACTTTAAAGTCCAAGTGGATTTGTTTCTTTTTTTGTTTTATTTTACTTGGCAATTTGTGACAAAGCAAATGCTGTTTGGCTTTATCTCAGCCGTCATTCCATTTGCTCATACTGTATAATGGACTCTGTGAATTCACTTACCGCCCACAGTCGAGTCCAAGAATGCCAATTGCTCAAATGGCCGACTGTGTGCTGAATCCCTGCCTTGATAGCGATGCCTAGATTGTTCTGCATGATTAGGCAGAGACAAGTTAATGTAACCTTGTCTCTGGGCTCCGTTGTTGTGGTCAACTACATCTTTGTCCCCACCACATGTGTAGGGAGTTGTTCAGAAGTGAACAAACAAAACTGATAAAAAAGCTGAGGACGAGAAGTTAAATGTCATAATATGCATGATGTTTGTAAAAGTCCCCTTTTACTTTTACTTTCACACCATTGCCCTGCTCATAAAGAGAGGGGAATTCTACATCTTTTCTTTCACATGTGATAAAAGAATTTTTGGATATTCTTTAGGATATATTTATTAAAGGAAGTAGCGTATATGATATATAAAGATGAGAGTTGGCAAAGAGATGATAAAAGCTAGAAGGTAAACTCCCTCCTCAACTCCCCTACACTCTCTCCCTCTGAGTGTGTAGCTCTACTGCTTGCTTCACTTACATACTATGCCACATAAATTTAATTCTCCTTAATAACACCTGTTTCTTCTGTAGTTCAGTTCAAAATCAGGCTGTTTTTAGACATTCAGTGAATGTAAGTATTTTATTTTTTAAATTATTTATCTGTTCACTTCTTTAATTTTCTCGAGTGTGCTATATTACTGATTTCTTGACTGTTCTTCTGTTCTCAATGATTTTGTTTCATTGTAGTATTAACATACAATGCACATTTTATACTTGGGAAACTTCTCAGAGAAGCAGCACAAAGAAAAGAACATGTTTATTTGAAATACAGAGAAGAGGCAGCGGGAGGATGAAGCATTTGGGGAAGACATGTCAGGTTATCTGGCTGTCCTTGGCCTGAAGCAGTGAGAAAGACATGGATCTCTCAGTCCCGTGGTAAGAAGAGAGATAAGGCTGCTTTCCCAGCAACTACACCTGAGGAAGGAGGAAACAGAACCAGAGAAGGTCAGTCAGAGACCAGAGGTGGTGAAAGTTTTGTGAGTATGTGGACAAAATTACGCCATATAGTTGATGTTAATGGATGGAGAGTGCAGTGAATGATAGACAACAGAAAAACAACCTCAACCCTTAAGGCGGTACGTATGTGCACATCTCCACATCATCTTGAGCCATTCAAGCTGTCAAACAACTGGCTGTCAGTAACCTACAGCCTTAGGCAATAGAGCTGACAGTAATACAGCATATTTATTCGTACTTGCACTTTGGAAACTTGCACTCATATTTTTGCTGGTCCTCACAATTTGAAAATAGATGTTTTGAAGGTAAGACTTGGTTAAAAATGTTTTTGTTTGGGTGAGGGGTTCAGGAATGTCCTGCGTAATTGGTAATCCCCACAATGATAGAAAAACGAGATTGTGTGTGAGCACATGTGTGCATCATGCACAATAGTTATATGGGGCACAACATGGCTGCAAGAAAATATACAGCATTCAGTAGGTCAGCTTCATGAATCACCAGAGATGCCAATTAATTGACTGACTGAAACAGACTGTATTGTTACTGAACTAATTACAGAAAAATGGGCCAATTACACCTAAACTTCAGTTTTCAGATGAACTAACTGCTACCTTTCACAGTGACAAATGCTTCAAATGCCTGGATCTGATGTGTTTTCTGCTGATCTGTCATTTCTCTCTTGAAATGTCATTTTTCTGGCCTAAATCAGAGCAATGGAAATAGGTCATTGTTGCGGCTGGTGGATGGGAGCTGTGGGGATGTGATGAGGATCAGTGCCGAGGGGAAAAAAGCAAGGGAGGATACAGGAGTTGGGTAAGAGAGGGCATGAACCAATGGGAACCACAATGATGTTAATGCGTTTTGATATAATTTATTTTCTTTTCATTTAAAGGTCGCTCTCCTGCAATTCAAAGATTGTAAACACAAATGTAAACATCAGTGATCTGTCGGCTTGTTGTATGCTGTCTTGCATGCTTTCATTTGTCATATATTCATGTTTGTGAGTGCTTTTGTGCTCATATCATATAAACGTGTGCGTGTGTGTGTGTGTGTGAGTGATGTCAGTCTGCCCACGGCATTGCAGTAGAATGGGTTGTGCTGAATATAAATCAGGTGACTGAACAGGCGGGGGTTTCTTCCCAGACAAACCCAGAAGATTGTGTAATGCCCACTCCTACATTACTGGTTTACTTGTGCACACGCATGCACGCATGCACGCACACACAAACACAGCCTTTTCTTCACTTGGTGAAAAACACAACAAGCAGTGTACTTACCAGCCTGCCTTCAGAGAGACCACCAGGGTGGAGCGCAGACACTGAAGCTGACTGGACACTATTAGGAGCTTTGAAATAACCTGGAAAATCCTTGAATTTAAGCGTTTCCCGGTGGATTAGTTTTGCCTCAGTTTGTTTGATTAGATTGATGGTCTCAACATCTTGGGCTACTAGGTTGTAAACTTGGACTTTCTCCATCCATCTATTTAACTTTTGTCCTTTGATATTCACTGCTGTGCTGGAACTGTATCAGCCTGTGGATGCTGAGGTTGGTGGGTGACCCTCAGAAGAGAGGAAGTGAAGTGGTGACCATGTGGATCCCGACCCCCAGCATGACCCTCCCTCAGCGGATGGTGCTGTACGGGACGTGCATTGTGGCGTTGATGAACTCTGTGGGCCTTCTGGTGCTCTTGGTCCAGCAGAATCAGCAACGTGCCGCGCTGGAGCAGACAGAGGCAAGACTGACAGAGGTGGAGCAGAGCTCGGTGGTGGAGTTCCTGCAGGAGGTGCCCAGAGGAGCAGCAGGGATGCAGGCAGGACATCCACAATACCAGTACCAATATCAGTACTCCAGGAATAAGAGAAGTAATGAGCTGGAGAAGGAGCAACAGCAGGTCAGCCAGGAGGTTGGAGAAGAGGTCCAACAGCAGGAGGCCAGCCAGGAGGTGGGAGAGGAGACAGAGAAGAAGATGAAGCATGAGCTGAAGCACAAGCACCGACACAGCCAGAGTTATCACAAGGCACACGTGCAGGATGACATGATGATGATGATGACTTATTCCATGGTCCCGGTGAGATGAGAAACCTGCTGGTTGGTTATGTGTGGGAGAGAAAGAGTGAGGGAGTGCAGACAGACAGATTTATAAACTCTGTACACAATCTATAATATGAAAATGGGATAACCATCTGGTTGAAATTGGCAAAGGACTCTGGGTTTGTGATCTTTAAGGGGCTCAAAGGTTGTGGTCCTTTGTTTAATTGAAGTTTTTGAGGTGATGCTGCATGCACAGCAGATGCAATACAAAATAATAAGGAAAAGCCAGCATTATTACATAATCTTGAGGCCCCTGAGAGTGTCGTTTAAATAAGCGTACTATACTTAAGTATTTTATGAGCGACTTAAAGCTTCTAACAGTCTCAGTTTATAAAATATGAGTCATTGTTAATAGGTAAAAAATGGTATTTGAAGTAGTGAAATTAGCTGACCACTTATTATATATTAAGTATAAAGGTGATACTTTTATACTTCACTGTAACACTAAGTAACATTTTAAGTTTTAAGTGATGGAGCAGTTTTATAGTTGTTTTTGCTACTTTTTTTGTGGGTAAAGGACCTGACTCACTCCTGCTTCACTGATTTAATAATTCATTGCATTATGGTATATGAATAATATTTTGATATCTTCTCTTTCTCTGCAGATCAAATTGTTGATCGACATTTGCAACAGCACCAAAGGAGTATGCATAGCTGGTATGTCTTACTCATTTCTCTTAAACCACCCACTCATGTCAGAAATATCATTTTAAATTCTCTGACATTCTCACAACCTTCTGTTTCAGGACCCCCAGGACCGCCTGGTAAGTGAACTCTTAGTCTTAAAACCAAATTTAAAGTGTAATCATACTATACGTCTCCTTTGTGATTTAGTGACCCATTTCCTTTGCTGAATGTGTTGTCCACTCTGCTTGTGGTAAAGACTTTTTATGTTGCTGTAGGTTTGCCTGGTGCAGACGGCATGCCCGGCCACAATGGGACTGATGGCATCCCAGGACTGAATGGACTGCCCGGGGCTGATGGGAAACGAGGAAAAAAAGGTAAGAAAATAGTGAAGCCCTGTTCTGATTTTACTCACCGACCTTTTTTTTTTTTTTTTTTTAATGTCCTCGGGCGATGCTGGCCATTTTAGTGAAGCATTTTTGGTACAATGTAACAGTCAAAGGGTTGAGTGTAACTGGGGGGTTAAAATGACCAAAATACAAAGCACACACAGTCATTTAAAATCACACACACACACACGCACACACATACTCAGGCACGGACGCAAAGTCAAATCACTCAGTGTGCTCATCCGTCCATGTATCACAGCGATGTCACTTTATTTTTCACAGTGGGTTCGTCTTGTGTTTCATAAATGACTGAAGAGGTTGAAACAGCTGTCATTATCACATTATCAGAAAATGTTATTCAACTCTGCGGCTAAAAGAGCCGGAAATATTCTCCCACTCCACTCAGTTCTCCTCCACGATTCATGGCATGATTCACCCAAAAAAGTCAATGGAATGATTCTTGGTTTTAACAATGGGGGGAAGTGTATTGAGTTTATGAATGCAGTCCTGGAGTTGTTTCGCATAATGTCCTCCACAGGGCCGCCAGGTGACAAAGGAGACCCGGGTGAAAAAGGGGAGCAAGGAGAGCCTGGTCCACCTGGAGAGGAGGGACAGCCATCCAATGATGTCATAATTGAGGGTAAGAACAGCAGAGTTTTACATTGTTTAACTTTAAACTGATGTTGGATGTAATGAACTGCAAATAATACCTTTAAAATTCCCGGGTTATCTTTTCTGTTTAAAGATAGTTTAGATGTTGTTCTCTCCTCTTTGAACAGGTCCTCCTGGTCCTCCAGGACCTCCTGGGCCCATAGGACCTCCTGGACCTCCTGGACCTCCTGGTCCTCAGGGGCCTTCCAGAACAAGGCACCACAGAGCCAACCTTCAGGCTGCTCAGACTCTTGGTAAGAGGCCTTAATTGAGATTTTATCAGACATATGCTCTGCAATTGGCAGTAAAATCTTATTTTTAGAGAAGTTGTCAAAATTGTAAATACATTCATCACTGTGAATAACTGAAGATGGAATTGTTTCTTACAGGGCTGTTACATGCAATTCCAAATGATGAAACCGCATCTCACATGGAGGCAGTGAAACTACATGAGAAGCCTGCGAAGAAGAACGGTGCGTTTTCAGTTGAACGTGTCTTTTTATATTATGTGAGCTACAGTTTGTGGTAAAGATGTGAAGATCTGAGCTTCTTGTGATTTTGTTTCCCCTCAGAATGCCTGATCAAGTCTCTGATCAACCCCAGGAACGTGACAAAGATGGAGACCACTTTTGGTTCCTGGATGAAAGACACTGCTCGGTTGAACGATGAGCGAATATGGGTGGCAGAACACTTTTCTGGTAGGTTGAGTATGTAGGACAGTCAGCCGGTGTGGTCAATGTGGATGATAATAGAAAATATCTTGATCTTTGTATTTTAAACCCAAGTTTAGACTTTGTGTGGCAGAGTAATACACCGGTGTTAGACTATAGGATTACTATATAAGCTCTTCACTGTGAACATTTTGATGGTTCTCCCTCAGGTCGTGTGCTGAAGGAGTATAAAAGCATTGCCTCTTTTCAGAGCAACAGCAGCAACATTGTGGATGTAAGAAAGTTCTTCCAAGGCTGCGGCCACACCGTCCACAATGGTTCCTTCTATTATCATATCGCCGGTTTATCAAGCATCGCAAGGTAAGTCGGCAGACAGTGTGACGAGGAGTCTGGTGTTTTGCTATCTTTTCCATTTTTTACAGCTCGCTGCATGTTTATTTTCAGATATGACTTTGAAACCAAGAAGCTTCACATGCTCACAATTGAAAACGCTCTGTACAACAACCTCGCCTACCTGCTCCAAAATTCAAAGACCTACTTCAAGCTGGCTGCAGACGAGAACGGCCTGTGGCTGATCTTTGCCTCAAGTGTGGACGAGAGCATCACGGTGGCCCAGCTGGACCAGAAGACCTTCTCTGTCACATCCTACATAAACACCACATATCCTCGCACCAAAGCCGGCAACGCCTTCATCGCATGCGGCGTCCTGTATGTCACCGACACCAAAGACACCAGAGTCACTTTTGCTTTTGACCTGCTGAAGGGGAAGCCAGTCAATGTGACCTTTGACCTGAGGTCTCCAGGTGGCGTGCTGGCGATGCTCTCCTACAGCCCGAAGGACAGACACCTGTACGTGTGGGATCAGAGCTACGTCAGGCTGTACGTGGTCCACTTCATCTCAGACGAGTGAGAAACATACTGTCTGAACACACACAGCATGCCGACGTGACCGTTGGGAGAAAAACATCTACTGACTTCCACTTATTCAGTCCTTCTTTGGGAATTGGTCATATTAAGGTTTCAGAAAGAGATGTGCAGTCAGTCGTTGTCCTGTAGAATATTCCCGTCAGATGAAGGTGTCATCGTTTGATAAAAATCAACATTTAACTTTAGAAAATCAGTTTTTGATCAATAGCTATTGTGATAAACACTGAAAACTGCTGTATTTTTTTCTGTTGGCAAAATACATGTGAAAGTTTGAAGTTGCTTACACTTTTAAAACTTTTAATCATTTTGTATTAAACAGTTCCCATTTTTTTACAAACCAAACTTATAACTTAACTTTTGTGGCCCTTTGTGTAAGCTTTTGCATTATTTAGTGTTTGTGAATGACAACCTGATTCCAAAAAAGTCGGGATATTGAGTAATGACACAGGAAATAATCATTTGCAAATGAAACAAACTACAGTTTTGCAAAATGCCCCTGAGTCCATCCTGATGTAATCATCTCTCAAAGTGGTGAGCCTCAACCCTTCCTTGCTTGTGAATGACTGAACCTTTCAAAGATGCTCCTTTCACACCCAATCATGATACTCTCACCTGAGCCCAAAAACTTGTTTACCTGTGGAATGAGTTATCCAGATGTTTTATAGACATCCCACACTTCTCCCAGTCTGTCCCAACATCTTTAAAACATGTTACTGGAATCAAAATAGGCATTAATTTACAAAATAAAATCCTAATAAGTCTATTTAAAACATTAAATATGTTGTCTTTGTGCTGTTTTTACTTGCATTTATCTCAAAAACGATCAGCAAATTATCAAGATCG
>JAQNCA010000001.1:27616747-27628153 GCA_029783725.1 Acanthurus tractus | reverse complement strand
CAACATCTTTAAAATATGTTTCTGGAATCAAAATAGGCATTAATTTACAAAAAAATCCTAATAAGTCTATTTAAAACATTAAATATGTTGTCTTTGTGCTGTTTTTAGTTGCATTTATCTCAAAAACGATCAGCAAATTATCACATCCCGTTATAAAACAGGTTCTATTACAGGATGCTTTTTTATGTTTTAAACAGCATCCCAACTTTTTTGGAATCAGGCTTTATGTGGTTTTTAATAGATGTCCACGTTGTCCCCTCTGATGTTCTGTACACAGATGGTCCTCCTGCCTTTGTGACGAAACAGCATGGCCCCTGGTTGCTTATATTTGAAAGAAAAAAAAAAAAGAATAAATAACTGCCAATTCACCCTGATGAAATAAAAAGAATTTATTCACTTTACAAAGGTAAAACTCTGACCATGACCTGTTCTCTTAAACACCTCCAGACTCAAGTGCCCTAGTAAGCGTCTACCCACGATATTGGCTTGTTTTTGCAGCATTACATGCACACGCACATACACACCAGACACCAGAGGGATCATCGGTAAAACACTTAAGATACATACAGCACACGTAGTGGGCAGAGAGAGGGAGAGAAACACAAATCTCTTTAATAAATACCATACATACACTTAACAAAAGTTACAACTAATCCAGCTGGTATGATACAAACCAAAAATAAAGAAATGCTTTCATGTTTGTACAAGCTGTTGTGGTATTTCATATATATATATTTATATAATTTATATATTAAAACTATTTCAAACGTTTTACTACTAGGCCAAATAAAGCCAGACATTCATTTGTATATAACAGTTTCTTCTTCAATAACCTAGTATTTATTTGAAATAAACTTTAGTGTCTCCAGAATTTGAGTGCAAATATCTATTCCTTATGGATGAAACAGTAAAAACAACTAGCGAGGTAACACACACTTACATACAGTAGACTGTTGCACATTTCCCAGTCAGATACAGTAAAACCCCTTACATTCCTAAAATAAAAGGCAATAAGTTAAAAAGTTTTACAAAGGAATGGTCAACCAAACAAACACAAACATATAAATAATCCAAATAATAAAATAAAAAAAAAAAAAAAAAAGAAGAAAATTCAAGAAATATTTTGTGCAAAACCAGAAGTGAATCTTTGTGTTTCTGCTCTGGGTGGGTGGGTGGGTGGGTGGGGGGGTTGTTTTGGGTTTCGGACCAGACAGATGGAAACATTGATATCACAGTCACAGGAATAAAACACATCATCTTCCGATCAGGAATGTTCTAGCAGTGAGTCTGCCGCACAAACAGGCATTTGAGGGCAGGTGGGCGGGCAGGTGTGCAGATGGCGGACACAGCAGAGTGAACACACATACACACACACACACACACACACACACACTCGACGACCACACAAGGTTGGGCCGAGCCTGAACCAGGAGAGGCCTGAGTGAGCGACGGGCAGCCGGTGAAATGGGGAGCGCGAGGGGGGTGTCACTAAAGGAGCAATGCACCATCAACTCTTCCATAAGGGCTGAGAAAAGCTGGGGAAAAAGGTGGGAGGATGGGGTGAGGGGGGGGGGCAAAAACCATTGAAACAAAATGCAGAGTCCAACAACTCGATTCACACTGGAAACCACTGACTTAATAACAAACCACAGTGCTGGTTACAGTAGATGCTAAGATTTTCAGCTGTGGGCACAAAATGACGACAGTTACACACTTTTAAAATTTTTGCTTGAGCACTTTTACAGAGCACTATCAATAGACCTGTGATTGCACCGCGTAACGAGAACAGGACATGCATAGCTTCCCTATGGACACACTCTAAGAGTAGAGATTCTTCAATAAAATGACAATAAATCTAGCTTTAAAATCAAGTATGATACCTTTTGCTTGTAACTTTGCTTTCAGCCTTTGGGAAAAAAGAAAAAGGAAAATATTTGCAGCTCCGTTTCTTATTCTGGATATGATTTACATCATCTGTAAACCCCATGAACACTGCACACTCTGAAAGAGGCCAAAAGCATGGTGATTTTTTTGACTAACTCTTCCCCATCGGTCACACTAATAATGCCTAGCGAGTGTTACATAAGCCTTTTGTGTTTTTTCTTTCTCTCCGTTTCCTCTTTGGACCCTCGGACGTGGAATGAGACGTTACAGGACATCGACCAAGCTGCTGGGGATGTTGTAGCGGTCAGGTAGGACCCTCATCTTCAGGGTGCCGTCCGCTCCGCAGGTGAAGATGCGGTTGCCGGGCCGTGTCTCCACCTGCATGACACCGGCGCCGATGTTGCGGAAGATGGACTGCTTGGCATGCTCCGTGCTAAAAGAGTGCATGAGCCCGTGGCCGGCTAACTTCCACACCTGGTGTTGGAGAGAGCAGACAGAAGAGGCAACAAGCGTTAAGTTTCTTTTCTCTCTCTCTCTTTTTTTTTTTTTTTACACCAACCTACTTTCAGTATTTTTTTACTGTGGAGAGCCTTCTGTGACTGCTGCCACTGCCAAGTGCTGGGACACTTTTAAGTGCTGTGACATTCTCAAAATGGTGAAAAAAAAAATATTTTATTTTGTACAGAACAAGTCTGTCCCTTTATCAGACTGCATCTAATTTAAAACAACTGCTAAGCAAGCTGACAAACGTCTAAACCAAAGTAGCACCCAAAAGCAGCTGAGCAACTGAGAGGCTGAAGAAGAATAAGGGTCCGTTTCCATCTTTTTTCTCCACCTTTTTTGGCTTTTGTGTATGCAGGAGTTGTTATGACCACTGCAGCGCTGTTTTTTTTTTCTATCTCATAACACAGGTGGTTTATCTGAGCGCTCCCCAGCGTCCTGCCAGCACTCCTCTGACACACACACAGACCCTGAGTTTCCCCCAAATGGTCACTGTACTTCAGTGGAAACTGTGTTTTAACGTCACACCAAGGACAGATGTCTCAGAACTACGTCTGTTTCTGGTGCAACATCAGTCCACTAAAACTCTGGTCATTTTTTTTTCTCAACAAGGCCAAACTAAATTCTTACAGTAATTGTGCATAATTTATGGAATGATGCTTAAATAAAGTAGTTATTTAATTATCCACCTTATAACCAGTATATGCATTTAAATAAGCAGATAAGTAGAATCTATAAATCAATGTTGGTGGTGTGTGAGGTATTTGCTGTCAGCAGCTGCTTTATGCAGACACTGAAACTTTCTACTGCAGTTCATTAAATCTTGGCAGCCATCACAAGGCTGCAGGACAGATGTGATGATAAAGCTGCAGTATTTGATTTAGGCACAGCACTCCACTGTGTTTAAGCTTCATTAAATCTTGAGCAAAAGACACCCGGCTGCTAAAAAATGACCTCATACACCTCTGCACACATCAGACAGGTCGGCTGTGACACAACATTGTGCTGTTCGTGCAGGAAACATGGGAATACTGGGCCTAATTAATAACACACATCGTGAATGTCCTTCCAAATCTCTTCTCACAGTTTCCTTAACTGTAATTGATAAATCTAACTGAGCAATTTGTAAACACAGGATTTGTCTTATAAAATTACAGGCAGTAAATGTCACATTTTTTGGGGCTTTTTGTTGCTTTACTTGTCCTGCATCGGGGCTACATGTCATTGACACCGATGCTGAAGTCATTCAAAGACATGAGAACATAAATCCTCCTCAGTTCACATTCAAAGTTTCATAGCAAAAGTTAATGTGTTTTGGCAGCTCAGTGAGGAAGTGATGGCGCGCGCATTACCTTCATGTTGCCCTCTGCGGAGCCAGTGACGAAGAAGTCCTCGAAGGCATCCAGTGCGAGGGCCTTGATGGCTGAGTCATGGGCCTGGAAAGTGTGGAGCAGCTGCCTCTGGCGGATGTCAAACACACACACAAAGCCCTTTCTGCCTCCAGTGATTAGCAGCTGCTGTTTCGGAGCATACTGCAGCACAGTGGCCCCATTCTCATGGCAGGGGAACGCTGAAAAAAGGGTGGGAGGGAGGAAATGAGGAAATTGGATCACAAACTATACTGATATACAGGGAAAATGATAGAAATCAACTTGGTAGAGCTTTACGATTTCTCACCGTGGACCATAGTATTGCTAGGTGAAATCAGAGTGTCCCACAGGCAAACATTTCTGTGGGAAAAGTCAAACCAAAGATAACGTTTGTCAGTTGATACCAAAAAAGAGAGATAAGTGTTGGTTTAACAGCGTTGTTCCTCAGTTCAGATGCAGACCTGTTATCATTTGACTGTCCTGCTGTGGCAATGAGACTGGAGGACGTGATGAAGGCAAAATCACCGCAGGTCTTAGAGTGGCACTGCCAACTCTGCCGGCAAAGAGAAAACAAGAAAAAACAAACAAACATAATTTAATTAACTTTGTTTTGTGTCTAAAGATTTGATGGAGGAGGTGGGAGGTGACCTCACCAGGTAGGGCTTTGGATTGGAGGACGTCTGGTTGACCTGCCAGAGACTGAGGAAGCCCTCTCCATCAGCAACTCCACACTGGAAACAGAGCGCAGGGCAGTCAGGACAATCACACCATAACAGACCAAACACAGACGTTGCAGTGTGTGTGTGTGTGTGTGTGTGTGTGTGTGTGTGTGTGTGTGTGTGTGTGTGTGTGTGTGTGTGTAGGTGTGTGTGTGTTTGTACCTTATTGCCCTGGGAGTTGAAATAGAGCCGGGTGACTCTGGCGTTGCCTGCTTGTCTGAAGCAAATGAGCTGCTGAGGTCTGTTCCATTCAAACATTCTCACACTGCCGTCCTGAGCCCCTGTCATGTCTGAAACACACACACATATACGTTACACATACTTAAAGAGAGGGAGGAAAAGGGACAAGAACAAGAAGCAAGATGGAGGCAGACGGAAGGGAAAAGAGAAATATATTCAAAGCAGAAGAAAGAAGATAAGAAGTGAACCAAAATGTACACTGGTGAAAACCTTTAATGCACAGACTTTATGCTGTCACTTACAGTACTGATAGATGGGATGAGACGTCATTCTCTTCACATTATTTAGATTCCTCTTCATGATCTGAAAAAAAAATCAATGAAAACACAACTTTTCAAATCACACATCATTCAGAGGATATCAGTTATCAGTTACAAGCATATCTGCTTTTTAAAAGCTTCTTTCTTTTCTGCTGTCCGACAGCTTATCTATTGTTTTCAAAATGTGTCCCTTTTTCTCGTCTGAACCTTTTTTTTTTTTAATGGTTTGTTGTGTACATTGCTTGTGTCATTATTGCTTCACATCGGAAAAAAAAGACAATTCACTGGCATTCACAGGCATTAAACGGCTGGATCTTGATTAACCAGACCCCCCCTGCAGGGAAAAGAAAAGCCTGTTCTGTAATCCACTGAGCCTGTTTGAAGCACTCTGTGCTGTCTTTTCTTGGTGTATCACACTCAACAGTTATCAACATGGCTGGGACATTTTGAACCCCGACTGTGTGTGAGCGTGACGCAAATCTGTATCTCGGGCCGCCGGCTGAGAGAGCTGCTGCTATCTGTGTTTATATGCGTCCATCTCTGTCATTCAAACACGAACCCTTCTCTGTATCAGCCTCCACAGACTCAGCACACCAGCTGTTTAGTCGGCGCTGCTCAGTTTGGCTCGTCAGAGATAAGAATTAAAAATATAAACTTCTGAAAATGTGTAGGAGCAACAGTCTGAAAAAAATTAAATGTAGTCATTTGCCTTTTTGAGTTAAATAAAGCATCTCTTGTGGAGCACAGGCTGTTATGAAATGAGACTGCATACTGGTGGCACATGTCCTTTTCTGTCTGGAGTCTTTAAAACAGAGCTTAGATTCCCCCTACTGACTATTTTTGGGTACTGCATTCCCATTTCTGCCAGATTTGGACTTGTGTTCGAGTAAATCTGAGTCTTCAGTGCAGAGATTCTTACCACACTGGCTCCCATGCTGGTCTGCCCGCTGCCGAGCCAAGGCATGGATGCAGAGACGGGCATCTGCGGTGGTGCAAAGGGGACAGAGCTGGCCTGGGCGATGTTGGTGTGAGAGGAACGATGGTCTATGTCGTCAGAGCTATGGAAGAAAATACAACCATTGACTGTCATCAGGAAATTTGTTTGAGCGATGTCTAAAAACATGCGCGATGACTCAGTCAGCTATTCAAATATTAAATATTTAAGTCAGTTCCAGTGTTTCTGTGGGGTTCATAAAGTTAAAATTTAAGACTTTTTATAAACTCACTGATGCCACAGAGGAGTAATTTAATACCTGTTTTATATCAGCCAGAGTGTGACATTATGATGGAGAACCAGAGGGTGTGAAATGGTCAAGCATTATTTATAACTGTGTCACTTTTTTTTTTCCATTACTTGCTTAGCTGCAAGTCTCAATAATTCATTTTGCTATTAAGTTTGAGATAAGTTGAATCTTGCCCCGAAAAAAAAACATTAAAAAATGCACAGAGGGATTGAAATATTATTAATAATTTATTCATTTAAATATTTGCAAAAACTGACACTTGTCCATAATGACATGATTGCAGCAGTAGCTATCTGTAGTGAGAGTGCTTACAAGGTCTAATAGTCTCAACTGAAACCTCTCAAATAAAGGATTTAATAGCCTGCACACACAAGTCACTGCTGCAACAATCTCACTTCTAGTTTCTATGTGTGTAACGTCTCCTGACAGCCTGCGAGTGGATACAAAAACCTTTAATAACTAACATTACTGCCTTGGGCAGCCCTGTGGCTCATCCTGTACTCAGAGTAAGCCTGGGAAATGAGGAGAACAGGCCCTTCACCAGGATTAACCTCTGGCAGCTTTCCTCCTGCCATTTTGTGCCCAATTCATTTGAAATTCTTTTGCATTTACATGCTACCTGAAGTTATTTAGGGGTATAATGTTGGAATAAACACATAATGAATAGTTTGATTATGACTTTAAAACTATTTCTCTAAGGTTAAATCCCACATTTGATCTGCCCTGAATCTCACCTGCGAGACTCCTTGTCAAAGTCCTCTCCTATCCAGGTGTAGGGCTGGACAGCCACCAGAGTAGACACATCCACCTCCTGGACGTCGTGAGTGGAGGCCAACACTATCTCATTGGAGTTAGCCTGAAAATGGAGGGTAACAGAGGGGAAGACAAAGAAAAAAGACATTTAAAGGTAAAGGTCATGACAGTTTGCTGTGATTTTCTAGAGAGGAACTGAAACGCATTTGTGGATTCAGAGGAGAGATCCTGGAAAGGATTATGTAATTACCCTGAACCAAATTACTGAGGTCTTTCCAGGAAACTTCCATGGAAACAGTTACGAGATGACTTGTAAAATAAAAGGCTTCCCAGTAATTTCATCACACACAAACACTGCTTACCTTATTGATGGCAAAAGCCATGATTATATCAGACTCCTTATGAATGATTTTAGCTTTTCCTCCTGGGTAGCCCAGATCTGCCTCCACCTGGAAAAGTCAAGAAAACACGATGCATCGAGATTCAATATTTAAATAAAATCAAAGCTACTGCAGGGAGGCTCCGTGGGTCACTGAGTGAAAATTTGAAAAGTGCTTGTTTAGAAGACTATTTTTCTTAAAAAACTGTTCGTATAAATTTAATTTCCTTCTATTATGAGCAGAGAAAAATATATATACCTCCAAAAAACTTGTTCAGGCATAGATATTCCCATTCAATGTAAAGACAGCATGAAGTATAGTTACATTCAAAGAGGGAATAAAGAGAATTCATAGAAAAATGTGGAGGTAAATACTTGAATATTTACAGTTTTGACTGTTGATCTGGGATTTCCCAACAATAATAATAACACCCTGCAGGATTAGCAAGCCTTACACAGCCCCTGACAGTGAGCATGCAAGTTAGTAGGTCTACTAAATGTGCCAGCTCTCTTAAGAGGAGCTTTTTCTTTTCTTTTTTTTTTTTGCTTTAGGGTCCAGCAGAATCAGTCCAGCTAAAGAGGAGGAAGGAGTGAGAAACACAGGGAGACGTGTTATTGGCAGGGATCAGATGTGAGGTTATGTGAGTGGATGTCAAAGGTGTCCAAGTGAGAGGGAAAGATCAGACGTTAGATCTAAGCCTTTACAGCCTTGAGTTGATTTTATGCCAGGAAAAAAAAAATGCCAGAGGAGTCACCTTCAGGCCAAGCTGGAGTGGAGACATCAAGAGCTTCACCCAGTTTGGTGCTACAGTTTCCCAGAACCTGCTAAATTTAACCCCGTGCAACTAGCGCACAATATTTCTTTTTAAGTTAAATGCACTTGCTCCTCAACACTTGGCTTTGCAGTGACTCCCCCAGACAGACAGACGGACAGACGGACAGACAGAGCCAGGGCCTGGGCTGGTACAGGAAATGATACTACCTTATAGGGACTGCTAGCTCCTGCTATGCAGTTTGGGCTTATACGGTCCATATGGTTCTCTACAGACTACACAACACACACAAAGGCAATATAGACACAGAACACACCAACACGGCACGACACGACACAAAACACATGCACAAACATAGAAAAAATAAAACATGGAATGAAAAGAAAATGCAAAACGGTCGACAGGATCTTTGATGCGAAAATGTAAATAACTCGAGATGCAGTGCACCTTGTTTGCATGAATATACAGTAATGTAGGAGGATAAATGAAGGTGGGGAACTATGGATGTGACTGCTAAAGCTTAATGTGAAGATATCTGTTTAAGCTGTAACCACACATAAACTAAGGAGGAAGCTGGCACCATAATCCCTGGGATTTTTGCCTTGTAATTGGCAGCTACAGCAGCAGCAGACTGTCAAGACAGTGATTACATAATGACTCCAGACATCACAGAAGGCAGTGAACTGTCCTGTACTGTGGCTGAAGACAGTCAAAGCAATGATAATGATAAGGGCAAAAATATCAACAAGAGAGATAAATGCTCAGTGAGCACTTCTCTGTGCATCACAATGAAGTGATGCCCCACAGGCATGTAAATGTATATTTCAGACAGTCATTTAGACAAGTGGTCAAAGTTTAAAGGCATCTAATTAAGAACTATATAATCTTCAGGTTTAGTTATGTTACTATTTCAATGCAAAACACTACATGGACTCTATTTTACATTGTCATTGATACCCTACTGTGGAACTGATTTGCAAAAAGAGTTAAAATGATATTAAAATCTATACTTGACTATTCCATGTAAAATGTCCTAAAAAAAAACTTGAGCGGTTAACAGATAAATTTTGTTTTACAACTGACTTTAAATCTCTGATAGTCAAATGTGAGACAACCTCACTTTTAAGAAATGTAATTCTCACCAGGATATAGTCTTATATTTGGACCATTACAGTGATTGTGTGGAGAGTAAGTGAACACAAAATAAAACGCAAATATAAATAAAATGACTTGTTAAATAAAAAATGGTGGGTTTAATTTCAGAAGCTAATGAAAAACAATCAGATGTGTTTTTTACGCAAATGAGCTCCTGACCTCGCTCTGCTTCCTTTTCTTTGTAAAGATGTAACGGATCAAAGTCTCCTGAAGAACTTCCTGTTTAACCAGGAAATGCCAAAGACGACGGGCCGGGAAAGACTGATGGTTCTTCGTCCTGAAAGAAAAATACGGGCAAAAGTTCTCAGGTTGTATACATGCTTTTAATTAGCCAGTTCTTTTGTCTGTATATGATTTCAAACTCACTTGAAGGGTGTGTTGTCTGGCTCCAGCATGGCCTTGTGTCGGAGTATGGCGGGGCCACCTCCTGCACTGAGGTCAGTTGGGTAAGTGTTGATGTAGTTGGGAGGTGGACCATCAAACTTGTTAATTCTCTCCAGCAGAAGCTGCTCCCAGTTCTCTAAAGTCTTCAACACGGCGTTGCTGAGAGGCGACGTAACTGGCAGGTCTGTGACACAAAGTCATCAACATAAGTGTAAACTGCATACAGGCAACAACAAAACCAACAGTTTACTCTCACAAAACTTTCTCAAATGATACTAAGTTAATTTTTGTGTTAATAGAGAATGAATCTTACTGTAAATAAATGTTTAATGTGATGTTTCAGATCAATGATGAGGTGAGTTTGTACCTGTAAAGTCAAGGCCAGTGAGAGGAAGGAAGTTCTTGACGTTGTGATGAGCCAGTTTCACCATGACCAGGCGGATCAGAGCCCAGCTGCACACCACGCAGACAGAAATGCATAGGATTTAAAATCTGACACATAAGCTCCTAATAAGATTGCAGAAATGCAAAAAGAGAGGGAGTCCTACCTGTAGGAGTTGGGGTCAGAGTGCTCCGTCATCTGTGTGTCAGAAAGGAAGGCATCGTCATCATCCTCATCATCCTCCGCGCCGCTTTCATCTGAGTCACACAGAGCGTTGCTGTCTGACAGCGGCAGGAAGGGCTGAGAGGGAGGAAGTAACGATGGAAGAGAAAAAAAAGTTACGAAAGAGGCAGATAAGAAAGGCTGTGAGTCACTAATCTTATCGAGAACTCGATGCCTTACTTTGGCCACAAAGTAGTCCCACATGCTCAGCTCCGGGGGGATGAACTTCTCCCTGTACGCCGGTCTCTCTGTGGGCACAGGAGGCGGGGTGGCCGGCGTCTCCTTCACAGGGCGTCCAGGAACGAGCATCCTCATGTTGAACCTGCGTCTGTATCGATCCACATCCTCCGCTGGGGGCTGAGGGGGAGCCACTGGGGTAGGAGGAGGAGGAGGAGGAGGAGGAGAACGAAAAAGATGGTATCTTTCAAACACGATAAACTCTGATAAGGTCAGTTTGCAGCCGTCGGCAGTTTGCTGCAGTTTTTGCACAAATAAAGAGAGGATGAGCTGAAACTCAGCAACATTTTGAAGCCAAAAGAAGGTCACAAAATAGATCACGGGAAAGTTAACGGGATCCACACTCTACAGGTACAGGACTATTCATGATAGAGCTCAACTATTAATGTTGAACCGTTACCTTAATCTTGTCAAAAATGTGTTTTCTGTCTACAATATAACTTTCAGTTATATTGTATGATATGTTGCACATATATTGTGTAGACTATGATGAGTCATAGCACACAAAGGACACACTCAGAGACGAGAACAGATGCACGAATACAAAGGATGGAGGCACAGGGCAAGACACACGAGGGTTGTGCACAAACCTGCACCATTATCCTGGATGACTATCTCTGGCATGGCACCAGACAAAACAAGACAAGACACAAACCAGAGTAGACAGTGCAGTTAGACATACAGATATCACACAGATCACCACATAACCGGATCAGTAAATATCTGACACAGGGGGTGTGGCATGAAAAAAAAACACACAGAATACACATGAAATAATGACAGCAAATATGTTGAGCAGTCATGTGCTAAGCGTTTCTCTTGTATCTGCAGCACTCGGGGGGGGGGGGCAAACACTGTGAGACTGGTGACTGTATCATGTTTAACTTGTTTAAAAAAATGAGT
>JAQNCA010000001.1:27590437-27602032 GCA_029783725.1 Acanthurus tractus | reverse complement strand
TACGGTGAGTACGTTGGAGAAGGCAGAACGCTCAGCAAATGTCACTGCCCACTGCAGACAGAGGAACCAGAATCATTCAGTGAGGGCTGAAGAAGCTGTATAAAACTACAAACATGTAATCACAATACAAAGAGCTTTAAAGGAATATATTGAAATTTTGGAGACACCTTGATCATCTGTGGTCGTTCATGAAAACATATATGAACTGGCCCTGGCAGAAAATATGGTTCATCCTGTGCTCTCAACTTCATAACAACCTTTTACCTGGTTGAGAGATCCATCGACGTGCTTGGAGACCATCATGACGGCAGGGCTGATGCCGGGGCGAGGGTTGAGAGAGGCCATCAGGGCGGGTGAACCCAGGCCGGCTGATGCTGAGGCAGAGCGAGAGACACGTTGGACCATCCTCCCCTGGTCCCTCGCCCTGGCGCTCTCACCCTCAGTCAAAGTGCATGCGTACATCAGGATGTTTTTACTAAGTGAGTTTGCGTCACCGGTAGGAAATGCCACTGGAATGCGGGAGGAGAAGGACACCTAGTGGGAGAGTCGGAGGGAAATAAGAGGCATTAGGAAACAGGCACATTTTCCCTGCAGTCTTTCTGCTATTTGGAGACCCAATTAAAAATGAATTTGGTATTGTACACATTGCTATTTGGCGTGCTAGTTAAGGCTCACACTTCAACAATAAACATTTACCCATTACTCATATCTATCACATTCTGGAGTATATATATGGACTTGTATGTGTACATAGCATTATAGAGTTCATATTATGGGCCAAAATGAAATATGCCTGCTGTGTGGTTGAAGTGCCACTGCAGTCAGTGTCTACTTAGTCAACAACTGTGAATGTAGCACCTCTTATAGCTGTGAATGGACTGAGTGTTTCTGTAGTTCGAGGAGTTATGTAGCGCTCCCGCTGATCACATCACAATGTCCCTGCTTATTTGTGAACATAAACTGGACCATTATGCATACAATCTATGTTTTTATCTCAAGTAAGGTGTGAAGATTCAGACACATACTCTGCATTTCCATACATCAAATTATTTTTATTCGGGAAAGACAAAATCATCCAACAATAGTTTTTTGAACCATGACATGACTAAACTTTAATTGCCCACATGCACAGAGTTCAACATCTCTCCCCCAGAAGAAAAAAAAAAAAGGGATACTCTGAGTCTTACATAAGGCTGGGGGAGTGCTGAGTCACCTTACATGTTAGACAAAGTTTAACCACAACTACACTGCTGCTGAGTGTTTTATGAGTAAGTGGGCTTGTGAGTTAGCAAGCAAATTTCAGTGTAATTCAAAGCAGTTAACAACAGTTTTTTGACTTGGTCATAATTTCCTGCTCACCTGAACCTGTCTGAAGATGCCCTGGTTGAATTCATCCAAGTACTTAACATGCCAAACCAGGAAAGATCCATCTGCAGGGTGGATTGTGAACAGCATGTCGGGGCTTTTATTCCACTCTGTGATCAGAGTCTCCATCTTCCTCTCCAGCAGCATGGAGGGCAAAGGCATGCTGGAGCTGGATCCTGGAGAGGACGCCTTGGTGCTTCCCTGCTCGCCCTGTTCACCCTCTTCACCGTGCTCTGAAGAGGCTTTGTCAGACATCTCATCCAGGTCTACAAAGACAGAAAACAACATGCTTTTATAACATGATGTTGCTTTTAAGCGAATGTGTTTTAAGGAATGAGTGTTGGCCCAGCTGTCATACCAAAGTCAAACTTCATAGGGGATCCTTCAGGGTCCAGAGGGTCTTCGGTATTTTGTTCCAGCTGCTGTTCAGAGAACTTACGGAGCTGCAGCATAAAGAGGTCCATGGAGGAAGTGAAACTGAGGTCCTTGTTGTTGAGCCAGTGGACAACAAAGCCCCCACCGCCAGTGCCATCGTCTGGGTTGAACACTGTGGCATCAGCCAGTGTTGAAGGAATATCTGAAAGAGGAAGAGGACAGTGGAAGGAGAAAAACACATGTCAATGAAAAAAGAGGGAAAAAAAGGTAAATAAATATTTCTAAAGTGTAGAAAAGGTTCACAGCTACATTTTATGTGTTGTTGAATTATTTCTTCCTGGTCACAAAAGCCACATCTGATGTTTCAGAAACACAAAAACATGTCTGAGTCAGTTCCAACAAAGAAACCTTACCTGTGTTTGGGTTAATACTGGCTGAGATATGGAAGTGACACAGGGCGTTGGCATGATGGGCGATGTGGCGGTGAGTGTGTGTGTCCTGCGTGCTAAGCTGAGAGGGCAGCAGCTCGCTGTGTGCGACCAGAGCAGACGAGCGTCTCCGACCGCGACGCAGATGCTTCAGGTGGTGGATTGACTAATCAGGCAAAGCAAAGGAATAAAATAATTCGATACTTTTTTTAAAATCAGAAACAGAATATATTTTAGATTTTCTCTTGTATGTCATTTCTTGTCAGAACTGAGTATCTAAAAAAGAGTAACCTCCAAAGCATGCTGGATTTTGTCCTTATTTCCTGCCAGGCCTGGCAGGCTGGAGCTGAAGGACTGTGTGTTCTCAGAGATCTGTCCTCCAAGCAGGCTGTCTTCTGGTAGCAGGGTCTCCGACCACAACCTACACACGCCGTCCTCGCAGGACGTCAGCAACACATTGCACACCGAACCCCTAGAATACAACAGGAGATTTCAACTGTCTGACACAATCAAGAAAATAGTTTATTTTTCATGAATATGTCCAATTTTTTAATTTAATCAAAATGTATTACAGTACATGATAGTTCAGAGTCCAAACTAATATATAACCATTAGTAGCATGTGACGTATGACACAGGCGTGAGGTCTGCAGCACCTCTATAATCATTTAACCAATTTGGCTAAAAAAAACAAAACAAACAAAAAACATTGACAATGCAAGTTAAAATCCTCACTATGGACACGATGAATAATACTGTAATGATAATGATGATAAAGTGGGAGTATCAGTGGGTGGAATAAAATTTACCATCTTCAGTTTATCATTGCATAAGAGAAAATAACCACTGCGGTTCTTGTTCATAGATGCAACAAAACACTACGAATTCACAAAAAAGAAAGACTGTTGGAGCTGTCTCATTGGATGCTCTGAATATGAATCAAAAATATGTGTCTGATACTAAATTTTCTTTGCTCTGTCTGTGATGTTTTGCATCGACGATGAGGCAAAGGCAAAAGTGAGAAATGAAGAGACACTATGAAATAAGTGACACACTCAGTGGAAGAACAGCCAAAGCAAGAAATGGCTGCTTTATCGACTGATTAATGAGACTTAACTGGCGGAGAGCCAACGGTAAGTGTGACTGGTGGAAACTGATCAGATAAAGCAACCAGGACTCAAATCTTTGCAGCAAAAATTACACTTTGCATAAATAAGCCTTTGTTCAGTGATGCATCTAAGAAGAAAAAATTAAAAAATGCATAACAGACAGGACCTAGTCAATATTAGCAAACAGATATACACAAAAACAAAAATCCATGTTTTTTTTCCATTACTTAAAATGGGCAAACCTCTTTTCTGAACCAAAAAATAATGTCATGCCTTAGATGATAGTTAGTATGTACGTAAAGGTGTCAAAATAACCATGTCAGTGGGCAGCCAGACAGTGTGTGTGTGTGTGTGTGTGTGTGTGTGTGTGTTTTCTTACTTGGGCATGAACTTGCTGGTCTTCCTCCAGGACACACCCGTGACCGAGCGAGGATGAGCCAAGTAAACAAAGGAGAAGTGAACAGGAGGAGGCTTTTTATCTAAGACGTCCTGGACCACCACAGCAGAACGCCAGCCCGTGGTGGGGTACCACACTTTAAGTAAACAGTCATCCTGTGTGTACAAACAAAACATGTATAAACAGAAAAATACATACAAACACCACTATAGACCGACAGACCTTAGAAAAATGTACAAAAATGTGTTGTTTTGCATTATGTTCACATGCATCATCTACCTTCCCAACTGTTGAAAAGTACTCCCCATCAGGAGACCACTTGGCAATGTGAACAGATGCAGCAGTCCTGAGGGAAACACAAGTGTAACCAGTGAAATCAGCTATATTCACTTCTCCATTGGAAACTCTGCACAAACAATACCCAGGAGCAGTTGTGCTGTCAGCTGTCAATGTGTATGTGCGGTTACTTTGTGCAAGAGTTATTACTGGTAATGTCAGAACTCACACTTCCCTGTTCCTCTTTCTTTCCTGCACATGCACATGTCATCAGGTGACAATTACTAATGTGGTGTTAAATGTCTGCGTGTGTTAACACAGCCTAAAGCGAAGGCCACAAGCTCGAAAGAGTGCCTCACACAGTGCAAACAAACCTGTCGTGTGAGGTTGTGTGAACGAGTTTGGATAATTAGTGATTGACCGGAAGTTTTTATAATTACAAAAGTAATGCCACAACTTTAAAGAGGAAGAATTATGGTTTAACTCTTTACTGCATTAAAAAGGCAAATGCATCACCTGACAGGAAAAGAAAGGAACTTTTTGCTCCTGTTTAACTGTTAATAGGCAAAAAATTAGAGAAATTAAAACCGTGCACACATAAGAATTAAGCGATCCCTTCGAGCCCTGAATATCAAATACACAAATTTTTATGGAAAAATTGACTGTAAACTTCATCATCTCATGCAACTTGTTGGAAAAGGCATTTAGGTTAAGAACTTGATAGCCTTAGAGCTAAAATTAATCAAAAACCAATGTTAGCATAGCAAAATCAATCTAACCTAATATAGATAAAGTTTAAGCAGTTAGTTTTTTTTAATCACATCAGTCATGTTGGATGCTTTACAGTGTGCACAAACTAAAACAAAAACATACTTGCACTGCCAGACACAATTCCAGTCATTGAGGACAGGATGGGGCTTGTCCTCACTCATCTGCCCATCCTCCTCCTCTATCAGGGCATCAGTCAGTGGTGGAGCCCACAGCTGGAGCCGCTCGGTCGCTGCTAGGATACGGTTCCCTGAGGATGACAAAAAAGCACTATGTTACACACCTCTTGTCCCATGTTGGCGACTACAGTACACGAGCCACATGCACACTGTGACTCTTACATAATGCACATGATGTTCTAGACAAACCGCAGGGGGCTGTAATAAGAGCTGTGCGTAGTGTGGATTGATTCAGTCAGACAGACAGTGACTCAGTTAAACACAGAAAGCGGTGGTGTACCTTGTGGGTCCCAGGCCAGGTTGTAGGTGATGGCATCAAGGAAGAACTGTCCTGTCTTTTGCCACTGATAGTTAAGCTGCTGTTAGTGATAGGAGAAGCAACACACACCATGCTATGTTACTGGCACACAAGTGTGATTGAACTCACAAGATGCTGATTTAAACCACCATAAATGGCCAAAATACTGACACTAAAGCTCACCTTGTGGCGTTTGTTTGGGTTGGTAGAAAGAGGTTCAAAGATGCAGACTGTGTTTCCGTAGGATGCAGCGATCTAAAAATAAAGAGCTGCGTTCATCATCACAACATTACTCAACCCATCAGTGCCTCTGCACAGCCATTCCCACAGGAGAGGGGTAAGTGGAGATTGGGGCAGACGAGCAGGACAGCAAGGAGGAGAGGAAAAGCATTGGCAGTACCAGAGAGCAGTAAAGATGGGGCTAAATGTACTTATTTATACTCAGCAGAACTGCTAATGTCTTCTGGCTACGCTGAAAGACAAAAATTGCGTGTGGGAGTGTGTCAGTGTGCAGTCAACACTTACCCTGCCAAGCTGGTGGGAGCACTCCACACAGCCCACCTGTATGTTTCCATTCTGAGCTCCTGGGATAATCTGCACACACTCAAAGTCACTAGCCAAGATCACTACATCACAACCCGAGCCGTAGGCCTGGAAGAAAAAGGGCAGAGGAGGAAGAACTTAATCAGACTGAACCACAATAACAAATGAAAAACAGTGCACTGACAATTTAAATGGCAAATATCAATGCAAAATATACAGAAAAACGGATTTATAAGCTTAATCCTATAAATTCTGTTGCTTTACAGCTTTGCCCGCTATGTTTCTTTATGCCGTGAATTTCCACATGAATACATCTAAATTGTATAAGCAATATAAATAACTTATCATAGCACCCGATGTCACTCTTAATAAATACTGCATTAGCGAGACGAGCTATCACAACAGGATTAGCGCAGTATGGCAGCTACTTTACACCACAATAGTGCTGGCAGGTTGTTGTCATAAAACGAGCAAAGAAACCACAAAAGTAAAACCAACATGCTATGCAGTTTTAAAGACCTACTGCACAAAAATAAAACAACCTATCATGTGCAATAAACAGAATCATAAAGCACATGCTTAAAGCCCAAGCTTAATGGGTAGACCTGTGTTTATATTTGGATAATGGACAACAAGGTAAACTGATACAATGGTGGTTGTTGGCAGCTGAAAGCTTTTTGCGAAAAGGCAGCGATGGCAGCAGCACCTGGGAGGCAGGCGAGCTGGCCTCGAAGCAACAGTACAGTCAGGATGACGGCTTGTGTCTTTCATTATTCAGGAGAACAGGAGGAGAGGCTGGGAACCACTGGGTCACACAACAGGACGACATTACAGCCAGTGGTATAATAGAAAATGACAGCAGGGATGAAGTTATAGTGAAGACAGGCCTAATAATAATTTATATCCTCTTACATAAGATGTTAGGAGAAAGGTAGAGAGAAAAGTAAGGAAGCCGCAGTGCTTTACTAGTACTGCAGCATTTGCTCCTGCACATTACAGCTGGAATTAAAAGCGGTCACCGTCACGCACCGTCTAGGACTGCTCTGTACCTCTCTCTTTCTCCCTCTAATTCACACACACGCACAGATGTAAGATGATGTGTGAGTCCTTTTTGCTCTCTTTGACTGCAAGACATCATTTGGATCTGCCCGAGCTAACACACATGAATGTATCTGCCTTGAACAGGGCAACCTATCGTATTAGCTTTGTTGTTTTTGTTCAGGCTTGTGTGGGTCCTGAATTTCTTTCATCACCTATAAATAGACACGCACACACATAGAAAAACAAAAAAAACAAGGTGGTGAAGGGTGGTAATAGAAAGTAGGATGATTCATTGGTAGTAGCAGCATTACAGTGATCATGTGATGGTAAACACTCTAAAGATAAGAGATTATGACTGCTGCCGGACAATCTGACTAATTTTCAAAGTAAACTTAGAGACCGGAAACCATATGAGCACTAGTCAACTAAAATGTATAGTAATCAAAGGCAAACTTTTAAATAATATTATTAAGACATGAAGATCATCTGACAGACGGCCATTCTGTTTGATTCAGCAGAATCAGCTTTAAGAAGTCAGTGTTTCTGTCCATGATTGTACTTAAATCTGCGTTCACCGAAGAGTCTGTGGCTTATAAACCTGCTGACTTAATGAGTGACACTCTGAAACAGCAAGGCTTCCTCTCTGTCACTTATGAAAGCTGCTAACATCAAAATGTTGCTGCCTGTGGACAAATCTTACCTCTGTAACACATTAACAGTGACAGAGCACTTGAATCTAAGATAAGCAGAGACACAATTGTAAATAAATGGCTTTGTGTTGTGAAAAGTGAACTATATTTATTCAACTACTGGCTGGTGCAGTCACGTGAGGTTATGGGATTTCTTTTTACCTGGCACTTAGTTGGAAGCATACTATTATTTCAGTAACATCTCTGACTGACTCACTACTCTGGGCTCTTGTCTTTAGCCCAGCTCCGGAAAATCCCTGTATCATGCTTAAAAAAAAGCCCAGTCAACATAATCTATTTCCAGTTTACGGAAGACGGCGTGGTCATTGACATGGCCTGTGTAGGTTACTGATGACAGGCTACAGAAAGTGTTTCACATCCTGCTAAGTAAGAGCATCTTAAATGCTATTTGAATAATGGCCCGTATTGTGGTGCAGGGGTTTTAGCTGCTTTCCAAGGTAAACGTATTTCAAAAGAAAGAGGTAAAGGCAGTTCTGTGCCGTGATTATGGGAGTAAATAAAAGGAAGGGAGTGAGAGATCAGTTCTGCTAATGCCACTATTCCTCATGCCTAATGCAATCATGCGTGCATGTTCCACAACCACAGCTGCTACCATGTGTACCATTTTCATGTTTGTGCTTGCAAGCTGGCTCTGAGCTTAGTGAAAAGCCTGAGCAGCAAATATCTAAAAAACATGAGCTGATCCATTCTAGCCTGTAGTAACCTTGTTATCTCCATTAAGACATTATCCCTAGAAAAGGAAAGACATTTAGAGACTATTCAGACTACTTTGATCTCACTGTCTGTGGTCAGTTTTATGGGCATTCTTATTTTTGTTATTCACTGCAGCGTGACTGCAGCAAAACAGTGATTAAGATGAGCTTCAATCCCTATCTATTCTGTCGGATGGTCATAACATAACCAAAATAATCAATGCATCCGGTGGGGCTGCCAACTAAAAGTGTATGATATAAGTAATAAGTCAAGACGACTCCAATATGACTTGCATTTTCTCAGCAAAATCAAAGTACATTCCCTTTTTCGCTGTGTCATTGTACACCGAGTAATGCAGGAGCAACATCGTGGCAGGCTGTACACTTAACAAACCAATCTTCAACATGACCACAAACTGTGGAAGGACCAAAATCAGAAGTGATGTCCGATGTTAACGCACCTACCGTTAAGTGCAGTTCAGTGACGTTAAATAGAAGACATAAATCATACTCAGAATAGCCTCGAGTTACTGAAAGAACCTAATTTAACACAAACCAAAAAACTAACTGTGATGGAAATGGAGAAGGCTGATAAAAATGGAGGGCAGCTTGACACCGTCACAGTGTGAGGCAGGGCAGCACAACTTCCGTCTCTCTGCTGCTATATGCCTATTGATGAATGTTAACATGGTAGCTACTTATAACTGAAAATTATTATTACCTATGTCATTCCCTTTGAATCAGGAGTCATAAAAACTCCTCTACTAGGTCTACTGAGATTGATTCTGGAGATACGAGCCTGACAGGAGAGACACTCTGTGGTGCTGTGAGGAAATCTGATGTTTTTCATCACAGATAATAAAGAGAGGCACGTCGGTCGTCTTACAGGTAAAACACGAGATTCCTGTAGGCTCATATAGTTCAGTGTGATGAACAGAAGTGAGTCTTGTGATTTGTTTGCTACCCTAACTGCATTACTCCGTACCTAAATTTATTGTGCAATATCTTCCAATTTTAGAGGGCAATATCAAGTTATAGAAATCAAGCAAAATTTGGTGGCTTTCCACCCACACATGTTGATACTGCAAGATGTTGTATTTAAAGTGATATCGATTGTCTCTTTATTATATCTTTATTCTGTATACTGACATCCCCATGCTAAATGATCACTCTCTTTTATTAAGGTAACACAAAATTTGGAGAAATATGCAGCTTTGGTGGGTTACATGCTCTCCCTCTCTCTCTCTTTCTGTGCTTTGTAGTTTGCACGTGTTTTCCATTTTTAGAAGTTCACACATCTGCTGCTCTGAATATTAAATCACCGGGCTGTTTGTACAGTATGTACACTTACAATTACAGATGATAAATCACTATAGCAAATACATGCATAATCTTTCCAACTACGACATCCTACAGCTTCTCAAGAGGACTTTATTGTCTAGTCTTTGGCGCCTTCACCAAATAATAGACAAATAACACTGAATAGCTGAATAATGGCAGGCAGCTTTTTTGTCCATATTCCTTTTGTTGGATTTGGAGAAGAATTTTTTTATTTTGGTGTTGAACAGATCTCTTCCTCTTATATCCCTCTTACATCGGAAAAAAAAGACGAACACCTTCTAACGCAGTGGGAATGGGTGAAATCTGCATTTTTGGGTCAATGACTCTGCAATAATCATGAGTATTTATTCATCTGCTTCAGTTCTGATCAGCAGATTATGTTAATGTGCAATACTGGTGTGAGCTCAACATTGTTAACTGCTTTGCTTAGTGTGGGAACAACATGCATTTTGTTCCTTATATCGTGCATGAATGGTGCAATAGCACAAGAGAGGCGAAAGACCTTCTCCTGACTTGGGAGAAGGAGGAAGTAAGGAGACAGTTTACTGGCACTGTGAGAGACGCTGCGATATACAAAAACTTATCCCATCTGTCTATATTTCAGCAGTGCTCGGACACTGTTCAAAAGGGTTGAGTTTGAAAGGGAGAATGAAGGAAGAGAAATGAAAAAGTAAGTGCTGTAACATTGTCACTGCCCTTTGTGCTGTTCTCCATTTTCCAATTTTCAGAAGCATAAAGTAAAACATGACACACCAGGAAAAAAGGCAACTGGCAAATGGAAAGGGATCTCTCTATCCTGACAGTAGGTATTCACCTCAAAACTGCGGCCACTATCCATTGACAAACAGGACACGCAACGACAGGGCACCTGTGTTTAACTGTCCATCATTCAAACTCAGTTTTAATATGTCTTTCAATTTCTGTCCATGTGCCAATGCACAAAGTTGGGCATGCAGCACTGTAAAAGCCATGCTGGGGCACAAAAACCAACAGCATCGAGAACTAATGATTCCATGTCCAACAAAGTGCTCGCCTTATGCTTGCTCATTTAAACTGATGCACTGACTGCTGTAGGTTAGGTGAGTGTGTATGTGTGTGTGGGTCTGGCCTAAGAGCCCTAGGGGTCAGTGTGAGTATAACTGCATTGGACATGATGTCTAGTGTTCTTCAAATATCCTCTCAGACACAGAAAGAAAACACCAGGCATAGAAACTGGGGCCCTGTGGCAATAGGCAAGGCTTTAGCCTCACAACCCGCTCTGTCCTATGCTATTGAATAGACATGACCTCAGGTACAAAGCCCGCCTGTTTACATTCAAACATCCTTGATCTGGGGTCAGTGTAAGGGGAAAGGGGGCCATCTACTCTTGTAAGACACTACATGAAGACAATATTGTAAAGAACTGGGGTAATAGCAAAGGAGTGCGGAAAGGGTGTCTGTGTTTTTGAAAAAAAAAAGGAATCTATATATATAGAGATATAAAAAAACCAACAAAAATCAGCTCATTAGCAGGAACAGACAAAGCCCAGATTTGGCAGCCATTAGACAGGCTCACAGTGTTCTCAGTATGAGGGAACAATGGCTTGTAGCATTGCTGCTCAAGAATTAATCTGAGGCTGCGTTGGCAAAATTTAACTATTGCAACTGCTTTGTTTTTCACATTAACTATGGCCTTAATATACACGAACCTGATCCTGGTGACTGACATGGCAGCTACAACCGCCGTTGTCATCAGCCAGGCAAAACTCATGAAATAAGTGTCTCCATCTTGAACCACTCATAAACTATTCAATCCAACTATCATTATGTAATGACAAAGGAGTAGAGTGGTCGTAGTCGCATGGAAGCATGAAAAATGCTTTTGGTTTTGTTAAATAAATTATAACCCCTCAAAAGAGCCAGACATTGAAAATGACATCTCAGTATTAGATCAATAAATAACAACAAAACACAGAAATGGCTTTTTGAGAGTTTTTACCTGTGAGATGTTGTTAAAGATCATCAGGCTCTCAATAAAAACATCATAATTTATCTTCTGCAATCAATGTAGAAGCTGATTCCAAATACTACTTTT
>JAQNCA010000001.1:27569118-27583032 GCA_029783725.1 Acanthurus tractus | reverse complement strand
TTTTAATATATGTGTTAAAAGTAAAAAGACCATTCAAGACAAAAGACAGAGCGGAAATGGAATTAAAAGATTTTATTTAAAAAAAATACAGCCAAATATGGATGAACACTTAAAAAGGCTACAATTTTTCTTCTAATTATATAATGTTTTAGATAATAGAATAGTAGACACAGTGCATTATGAGGGGAAAACTGCGTTTACTTTAACACGTGAAAAAATTATGAATAAAATGAACACAGAGTGCTAACAGTTTGGGTTTCATCAACGCAGAGCTTCTCTTAAGAGCGCAGCTTCTGTTGGGCTTTTGCAAGGAGATGTCTTTTACTCTAAAACCACAGAATTTTATTCCTTCATTTTGCATACTGCGTGTTTAGATGTCGGATAACCCTAACCCTTCAACGCGGATGAAATTAGGAACTGTTATGGCTAAACAGAGGCTCTCAAAAAACAAAAGAAATGGAAAATTAATTGTACTCATGGCACAAGTTTGACAGTCCTTTCAAGTCCGCCATGTGTAGAAAGCTGACTGGCTTCAGTCTAGCAGCTGAGCAGTGTGAAACAAAGAAACAAGTCAGATGATCGGAGACTGCTGACTGTGGCAGATGAATGAAATTAGTGAAAGACATTAACGTCCCTACCTCTGCTGCTCCTATGTCCTCCTGCTGCTGAATGAAAACTTAGTGATATTTATAGGAAGTAAACTGAATGGTGGCGCGAACTGGGAGCCAATCGTTGAGTCTGATGAGCGTTTCCGTGGGCGTAAACAAACATGACGATTGAGTGCTGGGGTGGAGTTAGGGGTATATAAAAACCGGATGAAGGTTTTGACGTTTTAACATGTTGCACTAATCATGATTTGACATATCTGAGCGATTGTGAGGGCAGTGGTGGACTGGCACACATGTATGTATTCATGAGTCCAAGTGTCTCTGAGCAGCAAAGCCTTGAATGACAGCGGTGTGATGTGGTGTATTATGCTATAACCTTATATGATTTAACACCTCCTCTCTATTGGTATCTTTTACTACGTCCCTATTTAAAATGATGAATAACCTTTTTTAAAAGAAACAAACTGTATGTAATTTTAAGTCAACATGTACTATTAGCCAACTAGTGATTTTGAATGATATTATTTTAAAAAATACACAGTTAAGAGAGATGAGCACAATTGGAGATACCTATTTGCTGTCTGTGTCACTAGGGAACACAATGATGATGATCTATTTTTATGGTTCTGTGAGAGCTGAAAAAACACAGTAGCTGCCAAACAAGATGCACAAATTTATATTACATTAACTATTCTGTAGCAATAAAAACTTAACATCTCTGAATATATCTGTGCTTCCATTGTTACTGGGCAGTTGAAATGAGAAGTACTGATCCAGGATACTATACAAACAGATTGGCAGAAAATTCATAATGGATTTAAATCATTTGTGAGGGCGAACCGGCCTACATTCCTTACAGGGCTCGCTGCTTTGTTCTACACCTTTTACACCTTTAATCTCCAGTACCAAGACGAGGCATCATGCACACTTGAATTCATCCAGAGGTTAGATACTTTCATTAAAACCTTTATTTTTCTTATCTTTTCAATTACATGCCATTGCATATCTATTCATTCACTGCCTTTTATTGTGTTGTTAATTTGAACTGGTTGATAATTAATTTATATCTCATTAGTTACCGCAAACTATTTTACCTTGTCTGCTTTCTCTTTTGCTAATCAGAAACTGAAAGGTAGCGTTTAAGTTTGCAAAACAGGCCATAACTCAAAGCATGCCAATTAGAAAAACACTTCACTCAAAGTGTTATATATAGAGAGAAGATGTTAGAAAGATAGCAAGATGAATGATAAAAATAAATAATAATAAAAAATATATGATGAAAAAAATACATAAAAATACAACATGAAAAACAACCAAAGAAACTTTAGCCTTTATTTTTGGGCTGACAGATTTATCCTTTTCAGCCTTAGTTTGTGGTGAGAGAGTCGCTTAATAAGACAAAGCTATCTGAATGGCAGTCAGGGTCTCTGAATGGATGGATGCTACTGTCTTTTTCTTTCATTGAGGAAAAAGGATAAAACCTCTCACAATTTGTTATTCTCCTAACAGGTTTATTTGTTCATTTATTAGTGGTGTTTTATGGCACCAATTGAGCATATTCACCTTAGTTCTCACTCCACACTACAGTATTTGTATTTTTTGTGAGTGTTTTTAAACCTCAAACACCTGCTTCACTAATACACATAAAGTCTCATCTGTTCTCGCTTTCTTTCCTTCGGTCCTTTTCCGTCTTTGTGTCACACGCACTGCTGCAATCCCGCTCGGCCTCTTAGAGATTTCTGTGTCTGCAGAGATACTGAAGATTGATGACAGCTATTCTAGAGCATCGTCTCCGTCTTTGACACCGCCTCTTCTTTTCCATTTTCACTCTCTATACTCTTGTTGCTTCCCCCCACCCTCCTCTTCCTGCTCTGAGGAAGGTCAGCCTCTTTTACTGTGGTTTAAACAGTCCATCTGTCACTCGTGCTTTCCTTTTCCACTCAGCTTTGGGCTAACTGATGAATCTCTCACACCTGCAGTCGTTTCATGGATTATTCACTGCCTCTGCTGATGTGTGTGATTTATTTCCTTTTCATATAGGGGTTTAGAAACTTACTCAGGTCTGTCTGTGTGCTTAAATGCGTGTGTGTGGGTGTATCTGCTTGGGGTCACGTATGCGCATTTACGTTGCAAACTTCCACTGCTTCTTTTTATGCCATAACACGATTACTTGCTTTTTTTTAATCTTCATGTGAGTGTTCCTGAGGTTGTTTGTCACATCCATATTCTGATGACACAAGATTCACTATGATCACAGTGTGTGTGCATGCACCCATTTTCTAAGGACCTGTGCATATGAGTGATGCACTGTGGTGTATAATTTTGTCAAACACAAATATGAGTTTGTCTATGCAAAGTACAGAGCATGACAGAGGGCCAGATGGTGGGCGTGAGCAGATTTCTGACGTGGCTCTGAAGTGTGAGAAGATCAAGGGCTTTGGCACACAAACATTCACGCATGCACACACACACACGCACACACACACACACACACACAAACACACAAGTACACACACAAACAAACCATTCCAAAGCTTATAATCCCAACTTGCAACAGGTTACTGAATCACTGTGACAGACAGTGACAAGCTCCTGAAAGGGAACAGAAGAGAGGGCATGTTAGAGGGAGCACAACAGCTGTGTGGTCATTTTGTTTAAATTATGCAGAGGTTTTTATATGCATTCATGCACCTCAGGAGACTTTACTTTGGCATTCACTGGTGCACATGAGTCTGTAAACTTGTGAATTGTGAAAGCAAGTGAATTTAATTCCCTGTATAATTCTGCATAAAGAGTTTGACACAGCTGTTATCTGTTTATGCGTCATAAGGCTTCAGCAGTTTCTTAGTGTGTTACTCAAGCCCATATTCTCTCATTAAAAATGCTACTCATAATATTTTGTAATATTTTAATTTGGTTTGTGTATAAAACCCTGAGAGGATGCTTGAGTCATATTTGCATTTGTAAATAGTAGAGTGTTTTAAAGAGCAGACATGCATCCACAGACTGCTGGTAATAAGAGACAAAATTATTGCGAGTTCACTCATTGATATTAAGTCTTAAGTTTGCATGTCAGGGTCAAAGGCTGAAGTTTAGCTGAAACCACGCTTAAAAAGGATATGATACCTGTCTGCTGTCAGTGAGCTGGAAGTATGCATACATGATGCTCTGTGCACGGTAAAGTTCATTAAAAGAAATAACTTCTAAGATGCAATCTATTGTAAAAATTCAAAGAGAGCAACATTCGGAAAACACCACTGACTGTAACCTCTTCTGAGGCTGTTGTTCATTGATTGCTGTATTTGTGCACGCATGATTGGCCTTGGTTTTGAAAGATAGAGAGTTCTGCTGCAGTTAACCACTAGAGGCCTGCAGAGGGATCATCATCACTTTAGTTTTGGCATCAGAAGGTTAGTTGACAGCACGCATAAACAGGGATGTTTTTGAGTCTGAGTCACATGGGGCATCTCGTTATAGTCAGTGTGAGTCTGACTATAGACCTTTTTTTCCCCCCAGAGTCATTATCCTCTTTTTCTCTTAATTTCCTGCCACTATCTCCTGACAACAATCTAATAAAGGCAACATGCCATAAAATAATATTTTTAGCAACAAATCTGAATATTTCTGAGAAAGGTTTATTTGATCTCAGCAAAACAGCATCATTGTAATATTTGCTTCAGTTCTAATAATAGGATT
This sequence comes from Acanthurus tractus, assembly GCA_029783725.1. Classification (NCBI taxonomy): domain Eukaryota; kingdom Metazoa; phylum Chordata; class Actinopteri; order Acanthuriformes; family Acanthuridae; genus Acanthurus; species Acanthurus tractus. The sequence continues at coordinate 27,578,728 of JAQNCA010000001.1, read as the reverse complement.
TCAGCAACCACCCTGATAACCCTCAGATCCCGTGCCTCAGGCTACATGGTTGCCAAAAGGCAGAAAGGACCTTGTGTCTCCTGTAGTGAGCTGTACCTGTAATTTCACATCTTTCCTGAATTGACCTACATTTTGGCTGTTTTTTGACACTTGATGCTTCTGAAGATGTTTGTTTGCTGATTAGTATTTTGGTCTCCTGATGAATCTGTTTCATAAAACAATCATTTGCTGACATAAACCAATTACTTTTAATGCAAGTGGTAAATGACAAAATAAAACTTCTTAGACTAGACTTAAAACCCTTATCAGTAAGTTTTTGTCTCATCAGGTTTAGAGCTTTTGTTTATGTCAGAGAGGTTTAGGTGTTTGCGTGTAAATTCACGAGTTAAAATGATTTCCTGAAGTCACTCTGGATGATAGTTGGGTATTTGCAGTTCCTTTCAAGGAACATGACAACTGTGGGACCATGTTCTATTTTAAGGTGCAGTTCTCAAATGTAGAAAATAAATCATACACTGCATTTCAAATTATAAGACTAACAACTTTTTTGCAGGGTTGCAACATATCTTGCATCATCTGCATCTCTATTCCTGTGAATTCGGTCCATCTGTTCTTGGTCTTTTCGTTTGGCTGAGCAGAAACATTTATTTTAGAATTTTAAAAAATTACTCATATCTCTGGTGTATCATTATGCCACCTGAAAGTGTTAGGTGCTCCATCAGCAACACATTTTTTAAACTTTGAATATAAAATTTCTAGCACTGTTTTATTGTAATGTGGCATATTAGCCAGAAGAGGGCACTGCTGACTTGTGACAACTTATTCAAACAGCGTTCTGCACTGTGTGTGTGTTTTGTAATTGAATAAACCACACACACAAAGGATGTGAGTTATTTTTATTCTGGTTTGTGAGTAGTCTGGCATTAGTTCATATCAGGAGCAGCACTGTGGTAGTTTCAGCAGATGATTTATTTGTGCGTGCATTTGGCACTTAGGCACTTCTGGCTGTTTTTGTGTAAGTGAGTTGTGAGTCTGTGAGTCTGTGTGCATTTACTTGTGTGTATATTTCTTTCATGTACATATGCAGCTTGCATTTACATGTGTGTTTTTGGTATAGGCAGACGGATGAACCCCAGGAATATAGTAGCCTATAAAGCGGGAGGAAATTATTATACCACATGGTGCCACTGCTGCTGCTGGGCAGCTCCACCTCTCCCACCCCACAGCTGACATACGGCTCTGTTGGCTTAGCAACCCACAGTGAGATTATCAGGATTATATCATGACACAGACCAGTGTGGTTAGAAGAAAATCAAATAGAATAGATAGTAAGATTAGGAAACAAAGAAGAAAGAAAAGTGTTTGCTTATTGGCTTAGAATGCAGGAAACCAGGAAAGGCAGCGAATGCAGCTGAATGCATGAACCATGTTGTGGTTGCTGTTGTAGTTTTTATAAAGCAGAGGAGATATCACAGCTACAGTTGGCTGAAAGATAATTAGCCCCTAATGTAATTTCAAACACTCAGCCCCAGTAGGAGGGAATATGGCTCAGCTTTAGTCCTTTCAATCCCTGTTTCACAGAGGTAAGAATTGTATTCACGTTTGAAAAAGTGCGTTTCCCAATGGAGATTAGATATGAGGGGAAAAGGAACCACGATAATAAATGGTGTTTTTGAATAGTGCCTGACTTAAAAAGTAGACCTTTGTTAATGGTTCTGTATGTGTGTGTGTGTGTGTGTTTGTACTCTGACTGATCATTAATCTGAACCCATCAGGACTGATAAGATGTTTCTAAAGAGAAAAGCAACAAAAAGATCATTCTGGGACTGATAGGTGTGCTGTGGGTGTGTTAAGTGAGAGAAAGAGTGTGTAAAGCCACAGCACTTACAAAGACCTTGAGTTTGATGGTCATACTGCAGCCCTTGTAAATTTTAAAGGAAGCTCATTATAGACTACTTATCTGAGGGGACAATGAATCCTGGGAGGAGAGGGGACCAAATGAAGGTCTGTGAGGTGGAGAAATGATGAGGACTTTTCCAAACCTGTTCAAACAAGAGCCATCAGGAACATGGGATGAAAGAGAAAGCTGTGTTAAGATGAGTTTTGGTTTCCTGAATGAAGAAACTCAGATGAAGGCATCAGTTTGATTTTTTTTAAAAAAAACCTGCATTTATTTCCCTTTTTTCATTTTCTAATTATCTCTGTTCAAAGTTGTCATTGTAGCCAATTAACATTTTGGCTGAGTTACAAGCCACAGATGTCTTGCTTGCCAGTGGGCCATTCGACTAAAATACTAATCAGCAACATCTTTTTTCAACATTTAAAGCTTTCTCTAAAGAAGGTTTGTTTCATTTAAATTTACATATAAACACACAGAGCGAGAAAAAAAAGGTGCTATCTGAACTGTAATTTAATCATCTTTGTGTTGGTGTGTGCCAGTTCACATGAAACAATTAATAAAATCAAAGAGATGAACTGAAGTGTTGCCAGGATGATTTTTTATTCAAGGTAAAATGACACGTTATGGCAAATAAAACTTAACAGCCCTGTGGTAGGAACAATTTTCTTTTAATTACTGGTTTTATATCATCCAATTTCACTCTTGTCACTTTCATAAATGTCATGCAACTCACTTCTTTCTCTATAGCACAAGCCATGTTGTTTTAAAACCTGTATATCTCATTTAAAACATCATAATTTTCTGTAAATACTTATAGATTTTATTTTTAAATTTTATTTTGGATTAATTTTATTATAAGGGCTTACTGTACTTTGTTTTTTCCTTTCTCATATGTTGTAGTTTCTGAGGTAAGTACCAGGGAAATTTCTTTGAATACTTGCAAACAGGGAGGAAAATAGGCCAAAGGTTTCAGTGTCATCTCTATTTTAAAAAAGCAGCTCTGTGTTGTTGTTCTTTATTACCATATTCATTTTCCGTGACACTTATGTGATTGGTGGGACTGATAAGTTGAAAACACCAGGCTTAGACGGATAATTTCCCCTGACAGCAGGTGATATAAAATGAGGACACACAGCAAGCGCAGCATCGCAGATTGCCATTCAGCTGACTCAGATATGTCACATTTATGTGTTAAGAAACAGTTTCCTCACCTCACTAAAGATCTTGTGCCAGTTTTGCTTTTTCACCTGACTGAAGGAGCTTTTTTAATTGTAAAAAAAATGTTGGATGTTTTAAGAAGAAAAAGAGGCTTGATGATAGTTGCTCCTATTTCTAAATGACTCAGGATGACGACATTGTCTTTCTGTGACTGTTTCATACACCTAATTATATTAACAACATTCAATTCTCCTCTCCTACTAAAATCATTGTTATTACTGTACCACTGGGGGGCAGTAGAGACCAAGAAAATAACTCAACTGCAAGTAAGAGGAAGTGCCATTTTGGGGCTGACTTGTAATTCTTACACCTGAGATTTCTCTAAAATTTATAGACATCATCAATACAGATAATAAAAATCTAATCTTTGAATGTTCTCCTGTAGAAATCAACTCATTAAAAATGTTTTTTTAATCCAACCAAAGATGGAGAAACTTGAACAGAAAGGCAGACTGAGAAAACAGGTTGGGAGCCCTTTCAGCCTTGATGTTATGTACGTCCTTCTCATGTGTATTGAATGACACTGTTATGATTGTCTGTTATGGTTTTTGCCCGTGATATATGAGGGAGGGATTCAACTCACCTGGACTACTCTCCACTTGGCTGAAATCACTCCTCTCCTCTAAGAGGTTGCTGTCAGAGATGTTTCTGACTGTGTATGTGTGTGTCCACATGTTTCGGCATGTGTGTTTGACGGTTTTTGTGCGTCTTGATCCCAGATGGACGTGTTAAATAAGAGCAAGCATGGCTCTCTCAGAGACTGGCAGCCACTTTGTATCTGTGATTGTGATTACGCCATAATCACCTCTTAAACCCCTCCCGCCATCACCAGCAACCCTCCCCCTTTTGCTCTTCCTCCCCCACTCTTTCCATCCCTTTTGGTCCCCGTGTCTCTTTTCTTCCATATCATGGCACCCACTTGCCCCCTGTCTCTTAAAGAAGTGCATCCTCTTTACCTCCTGCCTCCAATATGGAATGGGATTGCACCTGGCCTATAAGAATGAGCAATGAGTGAAAGGAAACTGCGGAGCGTGTAGTGGCTCAGGGGCACACGGTAGCCATTATGGGGCTAAAGCACTGCCAGCGTGCTTGATGAGGGGGAACAACGGAGCCTCGCCCTGGGACACTCCATTAAACTCCCCCTCTTTGTCTTTCTGTCTCTAGCTTATACGAACACACACATTGAAACACATGCACACACACACACACAAGTTACCAACACAGTTTCATACGGTGTGTTCTTATAATGACCAGAAGTTATGTCTTTTATCTCCCTTTTACAGGATAACTCATCACCTGGATGACGGTGTTAGCAGCTTCTGCACTGCACCCAGCCTCGCCCCACCTTTACTGCACCCCATTTTATCCTCTATATGTTCTGTATATTTATCATATGCAACAGGAAAAGAAGCAGCTTTGAGCAAATTTAAGATATTGCTGATTAAATCAGACAAAAAATGACAAGCATTTATTTTATTTAAAGATTAAACTCGACACAAAGAAACACTAAAGCACATTTTTTAGTGTATGGCATTCAATTATGCTCATAAAATAAAATCAATTGAACTTCAGAGGAAGCCTTAGAGGATCACCTTTCATAGTTGTGGATATTGATTGTGAATGATGCTTGTTTGCAAACAGAAAAAAACAGCTTAATGTAGCTTCCCTGCAATACCGACAATATCATTTTTCACAAGTGATTCGAACGTGTTTTCAACAATTTGTCTGAATGAGAAATGGGCAATGAAAATATGTTCTAGCTATTCAAAACACGTTCCATGCTACTTAAATTACCTGTTGGGGTTGAACATCTCTCCATCTTGCCATGTGTTGTTATTCATCTGAAGTAATTAGCATGCTAATGGGTTAATAAAAGTCTTCTGGCCCTGCGATGCCTTTGGAGTTGAAATATGACAAAGCACTTTTTAATGAGGATGTGCTAGTGTTATTGCTTTTTATTGGACTCATCTTTCATTGTAAAAACTTTTATTGAAAAACTTTTGCAGATGATTTCTATTTCTCTCTCTGAGTGGAATAATTGAGTTTGACCAAAGAATTGTCATAGATTTAACTTATACTTAGAGGGAAAACCTTAACAAAGATAGCAAAGGAGCATCTTTAGCACAAGTTTAGCACACTGGACTGCAGTGTTTATTATTATTCATTCTTTAAAGTTTTTTAATTGTATACCATAAGAGCCAAAGCTTCCTCAACAGATTTTTTGTTGTTTTGTTTTTTTTGTCACAAAGGTGGCCTGCTGCGGGGATGCATTTCCAGACGCTTCTGAATAATCATAAGAATATTACAGGCAGCATGAAGGTGACTCTACTCGAAGGAGTATTTACAGTCAGCTAAAAATTGTATAGAGAGGAATATTTACATATGGAATATAGTTTAACAAAGATCCAAGATTACCTGACAGAAGGGTAAAACAGTTCGAAAGACACAATTACAAAAGCTTTTTCAGAGCCACAGACAGCCCCATGGATTTATCAACAATCAACACACAGCACAGTTGGGCGACTGATATTGCAGAGCTGTGGTTGGGGGCCATAGATTCTAACTTAGAGACCTCAGTCAGATAAACGATCAATGAGTCAGGCAGACTAGAATGACAAATCCAACCAAACCAGTGTTTTGCACAGCTCTTAAGACTCATACTGCTAACAAAGCTTAAGTTAGTGGTGGGGTATGGCTAACAATTATATGGCAATGCAGCCAATACCCATAATTCATAGCAATACAAACAGCCACTGTCCCAAATCAGGCAACACTACACACTTGATGCTTTTGTAATTTGGCTATTACTGCATCTCTTGCATGCTAGAGAGCAGGATAAGCATGTACAATGAAAATGTATTGATTTCTGATCAAACAAAGTCACAAACCAGATGAACAGAATCAAAGTGGTGTGACAAACTAGGAAAATGAAGACTCAGACCCTGCAGAGACAGAAAATCGTTACAAATATACTTGACAGAGGATTGGCGGGCCGACAGCAGGTCAGACGCACTTCAGCCACTGAGGATTTGTTGATGTTTAGGAAGAGCTGAGGGAATATTTAAATACAGATTCGGTGATGAATCTTAATTAAAAAACACAATCAATGTCGATGTATCTTCTCTAACTTTTTTTAGTTTGGTGCATGAAGCAGAATATCCCACTTTGGAACAGCTTCTGCTAAAAGTAATGTTTTTCTTAATGAGAAAATACACATGTGAGTCAGCTTTTTCAAATATGAACATTACTAACAGAGGAACGTCCACCACTGCACTTTGTAAATGTCTTATAAGGGCTGCAACTCAAACAACTAATAAACCTTGAAGAAAGTCTAAGACATACATCATCATAAGCCTGATATTGATTGGAATTGCATTGGCTGCAATGCATATTGTATGTTGTGGGATAGAAAAATTAAAGGGTCGAAACGTGTAATGGTTTGGGTGTTTTTGTGGTAAAAGCAGATCTCTTATTGGTTTTGTTCTCCCAATGTTGCTCTTAAAAGTGAAACTCACTAAACTAAGCCAACACTTTGCCCCTGCACAGTCTCTGCTACTGGAGGATTTAAAGGACTGATTATAGATGACTATAGATGATTATAGATGACTGGAACCAGGTAAAATCCTTGTTAAATCCATGTTTATATCCTATAGTTACCGGTCTGACACATGAAAAAAAGTGAATGCATTTTGCTACTGCCTTTATTATTGCCTTTAACTTTTAGATGCAGTGTGTTATGGTGGTTCTATATTCCATAAGAAGGTGACGGATGCCAAAACAAAGCTCTAAACCCTGCTTGATGTTATAAAAATGCATTGATATCTTAAACATCACACCAAGCTACAACTGCAGGAGTCAACATAAAAGATTGCCAGCATCCACATGCCATCATAAAACAACTTCACAGAGGGATTTTATGTTCACTTTCATCAGTCAAGTCGTACACACAGTGCATTTTCCAAATAGTCTGTACCTACTTGTGTACCGGCTTTGAAATAAAAATATAACATCATAATGTTACAGTACAGAGCAACAGAGGTTACAGTGAGGAAAAAAAAAAAGCCCACAATCTCATCGCCCCTCAGCAAGCGAGGGCATCTAAAATGCAAATTGCACTGACTATTCAAATGCATCTCTGCAAACCGCAAAACAGATGAGACTTGGATGCAGAAATAAATTCTCGATTCAATATGCTGGACAGCTCACATTTTTCCTGAGGTGACATCCTCCACATGATTCTCATACATCTGTGATCCTAACAGCGTTTGGCATGAAGAAACGACTTTTCATGAAAATCAGCGAGGTCTGTGTGGACTGGAGGAACATATACAGGACGGAAATAGCAGACGAGGCAGAAAAGAAAATGCTTTCTTTGTGCTGTTAATCATCATCCGATGGGCTTATTGATTTGATGTTGCAACACTTTTAGTTGCGTGTCTCTGTGTGTGTATATCTGTGTGTTTGTGTGTAAGTATGCACATGGGCTTATATTCTTGTGCTTACACTGAGACTGTGCGCTAATTACGTGTGATAAGGAGATATATTAATGTTGTGGGAGAGCTGGGAGGATGTAGAGGACATCAGAGGACATCAGTGTGTTCTTACAGGCCTTATCATCACACTATGTTTCATTCTAAGCGAACAGCGCAGTAAAAAAAATGATGCCATCCACCAACACAAACTGTTTCTCTCACTCACTTCATAAATAAACTAAAAAGGAAGCTGATTGTTGATAAACCTCAAGTATTCGTCATGTAAATAGGTACAAACTGCATTGTACAACACATGAGAAATATACCAAAAACAAGCCAAAAGCTAAATGTTCTCCCTTCGGCACTTGCTGAACCTCATATAAAATTATTACACCACAGAGAAAACACGTGATGCAATATCTGACCATGGTTTGGCAATGAAACCACAAGAAAGAGCAGAGGTACTATCTGAGTTCCCCCCCCCCCCTCTCTCTCACGCATTCACTGACAGTTCTTTCTATTCACACCTAAATAATTCTCTATCATAAGTCCACCTGAGTGAGGATGGGCTGCATTGGGAGCGCCCAGCTTGACTCAGAGTTCCTCCACTCATTGAATATTAACTCTGGGTTAAGAGCAGCAGAAACGTTGCTCCTGACCATTGCTTTGAGGGTGCAGCATTCAAAGCAGCCCTGCTGGAAAGCATGACATGACAGGCATGTTAGCAAGGTTCCTCATAAAAGGACACTGTGGAATTTGCATTGTAAAGCACCGCTAGTAGCTCTCTCCCAAAATAAAGAGGAGTAAATCTATGTTTGGCACATCAAACTGACAGCTCTAGGTGAGACAAGCAAATTCAAGTGCTAGGAGTGTGTGTGTGTGTGTGTGTGTGTGTGTGTGTGTGTGTTGAAGAGAGGCTAAAGAGGACGTAAGGGCAAGAGAGGTGCCTCCTTAGCATCTGCTGGCTCAACATCCTCAGGTCTCTGATAAGAAAGCTCCGACACAGAGCTCCCCTCACAGCCGGGTCAAAGACATCACAAATATGGAGGAAAGGATGGTTCCTGCATTGTTTTCTGCCTGTGACACTGTCTTTGATGTGGTGGCTGTAAGGAGAAAAAACAAGGGGGAAAAAAAATTCATTGTTAAAGCTGTGATTACAACAGACGGATCGTGTGGGCACCATGTGATGTAAGACAGGACAAATAGTTTGGATGTGAGGATTCCCTGGCTAATTGGGATCATGTTACATGACAGCCTAAAGGGCTCGTCATGCCACTTCAAACTGTTTTCTTTCCTTTGTTCCTTTCAAAAGACCCGAGTGTAACCTGAGTTTCTGTCTACTTGTGAACTCGTGAACCTCCTTTTTTACTTGGCATGCAGCTCATTTTCTTTTAGCTACGACCTGTAAATTATCATGACTGCATACTTAAAGTGTGGGCGGTACAAATGGCGGAACATGTGGGATATTAGTCACTGTTATCCCACATGTATGTGGATATTCATCATTCAACATTCAGGGCTCTGCCCTTTTGGCGAGAAAAAAAAAAAAGATTTATCATGATATGCACCGTTTGAGCTGTTCCATGGGATGTCTGCTTTCATCAAAAATAATCCATATCATCAGTTTTATTTTGTTTGCTACAGTGCTCAGTTTCAAATGTTTTCCCCGTGCACACACCCACACATCTTGTAAATTATGTATGGATCGAGTGTTTAGATGCATCATTAAGCATATTAGCCCCCCCAGGTGTTATAAATTGTTTGTAAAGTACTCTTAATATATATATATATATCTAATTTTTCTTGTTTTTACCCCTGAGTGGCACCACCATGACAACAAGAATTGCATTTCTCAGTTGGAATAAGTCATCAGCATGTTGCCTCGTTATCTAAACATTAAATGCATTTGATTATTGTGAATATTGTGAACTGTTTGACTTTGTATGTGATGTGGATTGTATATGCACATGTCTTTTATCGTAATATGTTTTGGATTAGGAGTGGATTTCTTTTATTGTCG
>JAQNCA010000001.1:27526245-27552081 GCA_029783725.1 Acanthurus tractus | reverse complement strand
GATTATGGCTTAAAGCAGTACCAATTGATTTCTTTTTTATTTATTTTTTGGAGGGGTTCACCTGGGGGCAGCAGAAAAAAGCTGTAAACTTAAAAAAAAACCCTCAAGTCTTTTTCAGAGCAGACATTTTCACTTTACAAATGACTGTAACAATGGCTCAGTTCTATTGTGAATGTCCCAGCAAGCCATGACAGTAAAACAGCACGCATAATAACGTGCGCATGAAACGGAAGCAGCTAAATGGAATTTTAAGCATCATTAACTTTATTATTTTCACCTGTTTTTCCCTCTGTGACATGTCGAGTCATCCTCTGTAAAAAAACCCACTGACACATCACAACCACAAACATGCCAATTAACATATCAAAGTACACACACAGATATTTTCATTCAGTGGAAATCATTGGACCAACTGACAGGTATGAGAACTCATTCCAACTTACTTTTAGCTCAAGTTTGGTCTCCACCAACAAGTCTTTAAGATTTTTCGGGGTTATATATGGCTTCAGCATAGGTTGATTAGACAGTTAATACTTAACCAAAATAGTTAAGTTGACCAGAATAGTTAAATTATGAGCCAGGCAACCAAAACAATGAACTGAAAGACACCAAAACACTCTGCAAATCTGAGAGGATCTTCAGGGTCAGTGATAGTTTTTTGTAGGTTTATTTCTAAGAGCAACCCCTTAGAATGAAAATATTGATAAGTGCACCTTTATGTTAGGTAAACACACAAATGTAAAAATGTACTTATATTAGACTGATAGTTTGTTATTGGCTGCAATGAGTTCTTTGACATAGCACAGTAGACATGTGGAAAAAATACACTGCAAGTACTGCAAGTGTTATGATACATTTCTCATTTGCTAAAAACATAAAAACTGCAATGTTACTACTTCCCTTCTCTCCTCCTCTCACCCTGTATCCCTCCCTTGTTTTTCTCCCTCCTTTCACTGGGAACACAAATTTAACAGCTCTGTAAACTGTCCAGCAGTTTATCCACATGGTTAAATTACAAAGTCCAGCTTTACTTTATGTACTGGGCAACAGGAGGAGCCATCAGCCACCAGTTACCAAGTTATGACGCTCGTTCGGTTTAAGTAGTTCTGCGAAAAGAAAAAGATATGATGAACAAAAATAAAGGTAACGAGTGAACAAGGAGTGTCAGCTGTCCTGAAACCTGAGACTACAAGCAGCTCGGCCTTTCTGCTTGAGTCCAATTGTGTCCTTTTCATCCAAATGGATCGAGGAGAGAGAAACACTGGTGGATCAATGTGCCGCCGAGGAGAAGGTGTGGGGAATGAAAGTGGTAATGGTAAAAAGCGTACAAGGCACATACATGCACACACACACACTAAAAACACACACATATAAAACACACACATTCACACACACACACACACACACACACACACAGGCACTCTCTCAGACCACAGTCTCAGCATGCTTCACTGCAAGCCTTGCTGTTCTTTTCAATCACACACACATGCACACTGACAGCTTGTCATACCTACACACACACATTCACGCAGACACACACACACACACACACTCACTCACACAGACACACAAAGGAGGGGTTTAAGTCTTGATTTGAGCTCTTCTGTCAGTCTCTCAGTAGCGATTTTTATTCCAGTTTTACGCTGCCAAGAAGACAACAGTTTTTCTACCATCTTTTTAATTCTCTCAGACAAACAGCTGCCTGTCACACACACGCACGCATGGACACACACACAGCCGTCAGCATACACTGATGAATTCCCCTGGTTGAATTATTGCATCTGCCAATCAAATTCCCTATTATTCTTGTGAGTTTTGCATCTTGTCACAAGAGGATTTGTTTTGTGTGGGTGGACGAGGCAATAATGTTGCAATTTCTTTTTCTTTCTTTTTTGGTTTGTGTTTCTCATTTACCGTAACTTCAACCCTTCCTGTCTATTCTTGTCTTCAACCCTCTATACATTTTACATATGCATGCCTGTCTTTAGCTTGCAACCCCGCAGGCTATGACTATGACTATGACTTGGTAATGTTTACCTGCCTGCCCAGTGTGAAGCTTCATGTACATTTATGAATTCTGTTGTGCCCTGAGTGTCTCTTCTCCCAAGAGACACAGTCATCACATTGCACCTCTCAGGACGTTGCTTTTCTGCATGGTGACACTAGTGACAGCCCCACAAGACCTTCCGTGTCAGAGCTGTTTCTATCTCTGCAGATCGGCACATCACTGGACCTCTTTTTATTTTCAAAGGAGCAGGCCGTAACATTTTCAACTTGCCCTTGGATCCTGAAAGCATGACTGACAGTCACACACTCCTGCTTGTTCGTTATCTCCCACACACACATGCCCCCTTTGTGGCTCTGCTATATTATACAAGCAAAAGAAGTGAAGTGAAGGGAGTATAGAGCAGGTAAAGAAGACAGGAGGGGCAGCGGTGAGTGAAAAAGGCAGTTCTGAGAGCCGAAGAGCAGCATTGTCCACTGACCCACAAAGTGAGGCAATATAAAGAAATAGAATAGCATCATCGGCAAATAAAAGTGGCTGTTTTTTTATACTTCGATAACCTTAAAACATGTCTTTGTATCTACAGGGCTCATCTGCTCCCTCTGCTGGACTAACTTTCACACAGTGTTTTTACCCAGCTCTTCCCTGGAGGGTTAACTGCATCTGTTTATTTACACTGAGATGGATAGTGGAGTGGACTGGCTGACTAGCTGATACTGGGGGCTCGATCAGAGAAGGGATGTTTTTTTTTTTTAGGATAACTATCCCTAAGGATTTAAGGCCAGGGGCTATTTTTACTGCATCGAGAACCCTGGTAAGCTCCTGGGGGCTTAAATGGTTTGTAGGTTGAACAGGATTGGAAAGATGGTGGGGAAGAGAGTTGAGACAACAGAGGTTTGGATGAGGTAAAAAGAGCAAAAAAGCTTTCTGGCTGACTAGTTTGGGATGGGGTGAGGTGGTGGTGGTGGAGGGGGTGTGGCTCAGTGAAACTGCATGTGTGTGTGTGTGTGTGTGTGTGTGTGAGTGCATGGTTTTGGGGGTTGTGAGCTAAGTGTGTCTGTGCAGACCAGCAGATAGAGCCATATCGCAGGGCTCCAGCATAAAGAGGCATGTCTCAATCATTGCCACTGGCTCCATTGCCCTGCCAGAACGCGCAGCTGTTGGCATGTAGGTGTGTGGGAGATTGTGTATGTGTGTCTGTCTGTGTGTGTGTGTGTGGGTGCAACGCATGTGTTTGTGCACATGTGTTTTTGTTTAAGCATGACTGTCTGTATTTTTGGCAGCATGTGTGTACGGGCCTGGCAGAAACATGTGGCTAACCATACTGTTTTTGAGAATCAAAGCATCTCTTGAGCGGGGTCATGAAAACAAACCTGCCAGTCTGAGGGCAGAGTTTGAGGCCGACTCTGTTTGTTTCCTGCAGTTCAGTGTGGTTATACAGTATCTGTAGCAGAAATGTAATCAGGGTTATGTGTGTCCTCTGGGGCTCTTAGTGAGGGATGTTGTCATTTTGTACAGAGCAGAAAGAGCTGGTTTTGCCTGTGATGGCCTGATCATTTACATTGACACTGATGACGCCATTAGCCAGCTGCCAGGAAGCCTCTCAGACATGTTTCACTAGACAGGGCTGCAGATGCCGAACAGCGACTCTCAGGCTCTCCAACCCTCCTTTTTTGCTGCTTCAGTGTTAATTCATAAAGCAATTTAAAGGTCAGAATTCAATAAAAGTAACTTAGAATTGCCATAAGAAAAGCATGACATTATTAGCTGTGCCAGTGAGTTTAAGGACTCAAATGAAAGCAGATGTGTTCTTTTGCAAATTGCCAGAAGAAATTTGAGAAGCTCATCAGTGCTGGAGGCATCTGTTTAATCAGGAGAAGATAATTTATCTATTTACTTATTATCAACTAACAAAAGCTTGTGTAATTGTTTTTATTTGAAAGGACAATGAAATGACAAACATGGTTGTAATGATAATGGCTTTTTTCCAACACTGCAGGGATGATTGTGTGACTGAAAAACTGCATAGGAGCTCTTTGGCTCTGCGTGTTTGACATTTTTTTCAAAAGGATGTCAGACCTGCACACCACAAACAGTACAGACATATGAAAACTGAACATCACAGCCTTCTTTTCCAGCTTAAATGAAAACTCCATTTAAGGCTGTCTGCCCTGATCTTCAAAACAATCTAGTATATGTCAGCTTGCATCTGACTGAGCAAACATGCAGGAGTAAGTCGAGACTGGTTGAAAGTTTTAAATCTGCCAGGGGACACACACACTCACACACACACTCATGCATACAGTATTTCAGCCGTTCCATAGGGGTAAGGCTGAAGTGCAGATGTGGGCCTTGGCTACTGGACACATGTTGTAACATAACAAAGCACTGCATCACTTGACAGGTACTGAGGTGACTGGATGGTGTGTGTGTGTGTGTGTGTGTGTGTGTGTGTGTGTGTGTGTGTGTGTGTAAAAGTAGAGAGAGAATAATGAAAGCAGAGGCATCCATTCAGACAGTTTCTGAAACACAAGAAGCTCAATTCGATTAGCTTCTTTGGATAGCATATATCCTGATATTTTTTCAGGGTGCAGAAAGGCAGCCAGTTGTCTAAAAGCTGGAGGGTTTTGCTTCTACTTCGTCTTGCCCTTCTCTGTATTGAGTCTGCTGCAGAGGTACAACCAGCTGGACAGATATGTGAATTGGTAAAACAGTAAGGCTGGAAGTCTGCTTGAGACAAAACAAGGTTTGCGAAAGCTAAGTTGTAGACGTTTGCCCAAAAATGCAGCATTTAAACTGAATGACTGATGTTCGTAGGCTGGAACAGACTCATCATTCAGTAGCCTCATGTGCATCTGTAACCTGCAGCTGATCAAAAATATGTTGTTTCTTCTCTTATGTTTGCAAATCAAACATGTCTTTTGGGCTGTGGGCATGTTTTTTGTTAACATATTAATAAATCCTCTCATCACAACTCATAAACTGCCTTGTCTGGCATGGACACCTTAAAAAGTAAGAACAGTTCTTTACCTGAAATAAGCAAACTGGCTGCAGCCAATCGAGTCATACTGACTGTACCAGCAGTTTGACGGCCTTTTTGCCAAATCTGATTTCGTTTTGTATCCTCGAGCCTTGAGCACATGACTGAAAGCACTATGTGGGGATGACTGAATGACTTGACAGATTTCCTACGGTGAGCCAGAAGTCAGACAAATGTACAGTTCAAGTCGACATCTCCTGTTAGTCCCCTCTTCATAATAGATGACACTTTTCTTAGATTTTTTTTTTCAGGTGGCAAAGCGAGAAAGAGACAGAGCAGTAAATGCATTCCTTCAGTCTCCTGGCTCCTGCTGCATTTCTCCCAGAGAAAGAAGTGATGGCATAATTGCCAACTGTAGGTATCTGCAGCTAACGAGAATGACAATCAGTGAAATGTAGAGAATGCTCATATCATATGTAATTATCACAATAATTGCTACCGGGGTCACTGAAAATCTGCAGTTCACACACAATTAGGGGTAATTTGTGCTTTAATGAGCAGAAATAACTTTGTGTGGTTTTAACTTTGTTTGGTTGAGAGTGGAATAATAATGTTCGAACGTTTTTAGTATAGAAAACATGTTACTAAACTGTAGACTTTCAATTTATTATTACTGCGTTTCATGAAAGGCCTTTTCTTGAATTTGTGAAGTTTCAAATTGTGGACTTATGAAAGAAAAAGTTTGTCTTTTTTTAAAAAATATGCTTAACCATAAGTAAAGAGAGTTAGACCGTTACCACCCACGTCTGCCAGGTAAATACAAGCTATTGATTAGCCTAGCTTAGCGTAAATACTGGAAATGGGGAAACAGCCAACCTGGCTTGGTCCAAAGGTAGTAAAATCTACCTTTTAGCATCTTGAAGCTCACAAATTAATGTGTGGTTTATTGTTTCTAATCCATATGAAAGCTGAAGTACAGAAATGACAATTAGTGGATGTGTGTAATTATCTGGCAAAGAAGCAGAGGGAGGTTTTAGGTTCTGGCCAAGAATCAGTCCGGTACATTACCCTTTACACTCAATCTAAGTGGTATCCATCTTCCTCTTTGCAAGAAAGCAAGACCAGCTGCCAAAAAGACAAAATTTAATTTTTAAAATTGATGAATGCATTAACAGTGTTTATGGCTCGGTACCTGTAATGCAGCAGTTTTTCTCAGTCAGTGTGCACTGCTGGTATGACAGCTGCGCGGTAATATCCAATCCCATAATTTACTTCCTTTGTTAAGTTAATGTCAGTCACCTCCCTGACACTGCAGATAACCACTCTTAAGTGTAATGCAACCTTTGTGGGAGAATTTGTGTGTGTGTGTGGGGGGGCAGTTTAATTTTAAACAGATGAGTCATACACCATGTTTTTTTTTTTTAAAAAAAAAACCTGGGTGAAACGAATAACCATAAGAATGAAGCAGACTTAGGCTGGATTTAAAGCGATGGTTTGTCATAGCTCAGCGGCAGAGCATCATAAGTCTGTCAGCTTTAAGATGGATTGAAATAAGTCAGAGGTTTATCGCCATGAGTCAAAAATAACTACGGAAGAGATGGCGTGTAATGATCAAATTTGAAATTTATCGCTCAAATTATACATATAGTAGATCACAGTTAATGCATGAGAAAGTGTGTTAAGTGTTAATGCTTTTTTGTAACCATTGGTCAAGGCTGGTGTTGAATTTATTGCATGACTGCACCGTGGTTGTTTAAACTGCACAGTAGATCTAATGAAGAGACGCTAATGTGTGACTTTATGTCTCGTCATCACAAACAAATGGACAATCAGCATACGCAGTACGGTCTGACATGTGTTATGCATCCCGGTTGGCCTCATATTACTACAGGTCCTCCTCCTACAGGAAACACTTTTCCTATTCTCGCCGGCTTTAGCGTCTTCAGTGGATGTAAATTGAGACAAAGCAAAACAGTTCTCATAAGGCGAGGGGGGGTTTGAGGGGTTGTCCTGCTCTCTAGCCCATTAAAGAGGACTCCATTATCTGCATGCTGTACTACACACACACGCACACACACGCACACACAGTGACAGCAATGCAGACTATAGGCACATACGCGTAAAGTAGTCCACCTTAAGTAGCTCCCCTCCACGCCATGCCATGCATATTTTATAACAGCCGGCATTAAAAGCCAAAGGAATAAGGAATGCCTGGCTTGGCAGCTGGGTTAGCTCTACGCCCTACTTCTTTTCTAGTTCAGCCGCTTTTGTTTTTTTTTGTGTGTGTTGCAAATACGCAGGGAGCTGGACAGAGAAGTGTCATAAGAGTGAAAGCAAGATTGCAAAATGTAGGACTGTTGAATCAAAGATGGAGGAGACAAATGCCAAAAAACCTCCTTGTTCGGACAAGAATACATCGCTGACCAGTGATGCCTTTGCCAATAACTCTTTTCTGCTCCTTATTTTTTTTTTACCTCTTTTCCAGCCTTTTCCTCCATCTTGTTGCTTCTTTTCGGTGTCAAACCAAGTAAGCAGAGTCAAGGTCAAACCTGGAGATACGTCAATACTGGAGGCTGATCAGCCGCCCAGCTGAGAGGCAGCCTGCTGCTGGGCCAACATTGTCCTTTAGCTAAAACACACTGGACTGAGACTGAAAACACACATCCATCACTGTATGTGGCTGATAATAGCAGCTGGATGACGTCTTCGTGGTCGGGTGGTTTTTGTTTGAGTATGCATATATTTGTGTGCGTCAGCATTTGATTGGGCGATTACAGCTCGCTCTGTTTACCTGTGTTTACTTGTTTGTAAGGGGACATCAGGAAAGGTGTAACACTCTGGTAAGTCAACAGCCTCATCTGTCATCGCTGGCACTTTTATACATTCCTCCATGAGCATTCTGGGACATGGGCAGGTTGCTCTGTGAGTGTGTAACACGGTCATCTTGTTTTGTCACTCCTTTTTTTCTCTCCGGATGGCGATGAGCGCAGATTCTGAGGTCAAGTAAAAGTCAGTTCAGTCACACACACCTTGAAAACTCCGGACTCGCGCTTTCTCTCCATTCCTTCTTCTTTTTCCCAGTGCTGCTCTCCCCTCCATCTCACCTCTGAGAATAAATATTTAATGCTGACCCGTGCTACGTCTTACCAAGAACTTGCCAGCTAGAATTAAGAGCATGTAATCTTGGTATGTACATGCTTATACAAGAATGTCTGTAGATATTTTACATGTGTAAATGTGTTTGGGCGCACGTGCATGTTCATGAATCTCTCCTGTGTGAAATGCTGAGTGTGTTGGCAGCTTCTGATGAAAAAGCATACAGGAAGTATTTTTGGATGAGCAGCTGAAAGTCACCTTTAAATATTTAGACATCGTCTACATTATGGTGAAAGTTAAAATCCCTTCACCGCAATGCTGATGTTCAACCCTTTTCCCAACTTGTTTTCTAACAACATGAATCTGCTCATTATTGATTTGGCCAATAGTGAACGACCTCCCTACATCTCAGTGACATGACAAATAGATTAACAAACACTGCAGCTTTACCATCTCACAAAAAACTAGGTTTGATTTTACAGGCTTGTTTGCTCTTCTAACAGAAATTGTGTTTTTATCATCTCTGTGCTGTGAAGTCATTATTCATGTATGTGAAGGACTTCGTATCATGAGTTAGAAATATGACAATTTGAATATTGTAGGAAAAATAATCCTGAAAACCACACGGTGAATGCTGCGCTCTTGTTTTGTTTGCCACCGCCCGACCTTCTATCTTTCTATGGAGAAAGATCATGACAATTGTCATCATTTGACTTTAGCGAAGGCAACAGCATCGTTTCTGAAACAGTGTAGAAAAACCTATTACAACTTCCTTTAAATGATCAGCGTTGTCTCCCGTTAAAAAGTCCAGCATTTTGCAAACCAACCCGTCCACCCTGACCTCAGCTTTATAACAGTGTCATGTGACTGTACAGAAATACACCAAAACAAACCTAATACATCATAATGCATCTAACACCGGTGACGTTATGAACATAAACCAGTATAATGAGGAAAACATCGTTATGTAAAATGTATTTGACATGTACTGTGACTATTTAATGTGACTCATGTCCAATTTGCAAGCATGGACGAGTAGAATTTATGATCTGCAGCCGCCCACCGGGGACTGATCGAGATGTTCTGGCTTCACTTTTGAGGAGCTGTCATGTCATCCATCTTATTACAGTCAATACTACTAATAGATACTGCAACAACTAATCGGCTTTATGACTTATTTGTTTACACATTTTGTTTTTGGTTATTTTCTGAAACAACTGTGCTCTGAATTTTTTAAAACAACGGTCTTCATTTTACCTTCATTTCATTTCAGATTTTTGGATGGGAAATTTTTCATTATTTACTTATTTTTATACTGTACCTCTATTCAAAGCTAACTTTATTTACACTGTACATTATGCTTTACACCATTTCTGTTTATCTTTGTGCTTCTTTGGACTGGCTCAGTGAGGGAGGGATCAGAGAAGGGGCGGGGGGTCTTGGACTACCACACCATCCCATAGAGCTCTAACCTGGCATCAAGCACCTTCAGGATACAAGGCCCTGACTCCAGGTTGGCTCTGGAGGTGTGTGTGCAAGTGTGTTTGTGTGTATTGCTGGCGTGTTTGGTTGCCATCTGCAAGCCCTAGGGATCCTGGCTAAGGTGGCCACACAGGCACACACATACAAGCATATGTACACATTCTCCTACACACTCAGCACCCTCGGTGCTGTGGCTTGTCGAAGTTTGGGTGCCAGGAAACGAAGTGAACTATAATCACTCTCAATGCAAAAGATCAAAATCCTATTTCCAGGAAAGTAGGCAGCGCTGAGCTGAACGAAGCCTCGAGCAAAAGCTCTCTCCCTTTCTCCAGCTCACACACACACACACACACTCACACACACAGACACAATCACACGCACACATCTTCATGCACACTCTCATACAGAACAAGCACATACAAATACACACACAGGAATATGTCCTGTGATATTAAGGAATGTGAGTAATATCACTGTAGGCAAATCAGTTATACTGGCCAGCACGAATCTAAGATGCTGTATTATTCACATCCTCCGTGACTCCTGTGATCAGCTGGAGGAGATATATAAAACATGAAATATAAATGCCTGAGATGTAAATGTGAACAGTTGGTGCTTCCAAGGGAGACATAAAAGTTCATTACGAACATTTTAGTGATTTGGCAGAGATCAATTCGAGTAGAGTTCACTGCCAATGCTGTTGTTCGAAAGTCCAGTTAAATCCTTATTACTGCAGTTTTACTAATAGAGATTATGAGCTTAACTGAACAAAGAGACGGGTGATCACACAAATGTAGGTGATAAAGATGATTTTCATAGCAGGGCAGCCAATCAGAGGTGAGTTTGCGCGGCTTCTTTATATATTATCATGGTGGACAAAGATACTGGGAAATCAAAACATAATGCGGACAAATAAGCTAACATCCCTACCCCGTCTCCGCTCTCAGTTTGCAAGAGTGTCTGTTTGTTCGCACACAGATGCAAAGCGAAAGTGCAGTTATGGATCATATTTGTTGAATACACTGAAGCTGATTAGTGAGGATGAGTTGAAGGCCCCAAGCTGCTTTTGCTAATCCTAAGATTAGTAAAATAATAAGAGGCCTGTCTTCCTGCTCACACTCGCACAAAGACAAAACGGTGGTTTGGCTCAATCCTGAGAACAGAGCTGGTATCTCCACTCTCTCAGATTGGTCCCTTGGCCGCAGTAGTGACAGTCCTAACTGGGAGAGCCACAGCAAGCCAGTAAGGCTTATTGCCAGTGTTTTCCAGTGTGAGCAGTGCCTAGAAACCTGCTAGCATGTTGGGTATTGTAGACCAGTGCTGAGTTGAAGATTAACCTACTAGCACAATTGAAAAAGTTCCAGGCTTTTTCCCTCAGTGTTTCTTGAGTTTCAGTGTCTTCTTTGTCTTCTGTGGTTCACTTGTTCAAATATTCCTCGAACCCTGTTGAAAAAATAGGCGCACTCGTACACACAGCTAAAATTGCACATTATTTAACAGCTAATTGCTAACCTCAGGGGGCACCATGTGGTTCTGGCTAGAAGACAAAAGCTTGACAAATTTACAAAGGTTACATTTTATTCAGCGAAGAAACTACTTTTTTTTTCATGAAAAGATCCAAAAATACCTCTTTTGTATGAGCTCAACAAGTGCTTCACTAACAGACTCCACTGTTAGAAATAAGATACAAGATTTATTTGACATTTCGTTAATTCAAACAGAGATGGGACAAAACAGATTTTGATGATAAACACAAATATCAAGCCGATGCACATTCATGAGCGGAGGGAGAAGTAAAAGCAGAGAAAACAGAAAATACAATTATCCGTGTCTGTTTGACCCCAGGGAATTCACAGTATAATGCCACTGGATCTAATTCACTTGCAAAAGAGTTGAGCAGGATGTAAAGCTTGATTCACAGTGGACTCAGACCATGAAAAAGCCTCTTTTCCTCCAACCTTTCACACAGACAAAGAGCTGCCGCATCTCCACTCCATGTGAGAATCACAGCTTTGAATCTGCATGTGGGACAGAGGCACCCTGGTAAAAAAAAACAAACACTCACCATGCATGAATATATACGTTTGCTTTATACTGATTGTCTTTTCATACAGACTCTTTGAAAGAGGACGGGCCAGCATACGGTTGTGAGGTCCAGCTACTCGCCAAACATTAGTGGGAGATCAGGGAGTGCATCTATTAATGTATTCTTTTTAAAAAATGCCACTCGGTGGAGCGTGAATTGAGCCCTTTCATAGGAGCCCATCTCATACTGGTGTGAAATGAGGTGAAAATAAGCGGACTTAAAAGAGGCTGCTTTGCAGGAAGTCTTCCCCAAACGTCTGCAGAGGTTTGCTGAGGTGACCCAAACAAATCAGCTTTTGAAGGGAGTCAAGGGTGAATTCAGAGCACTGGGAAACAAACACACATGAAGGCTCTTCTTGCTGTCAGCGGATATGCATGTCAGAGCCAGCGCTGTCATTTTCTCATTGCAAAGCTTTTATCAAGCGGTCCACTGCCTTCTGGGCCTTGTGCTTACAGGACTATGCTAGTCCCTGGACGGCCAACTGTAACCACAAGTTACAGCAGCCTGGCAGAGCGATCAGTATGCACCGACAGACAAACTCACACACACGCACACATGGAATACTCGCAAACACTGTTGCACTGTTTTCAAACTCAAAATACACAAACGTTCGTGACAATTAATACTTTTTTTGAGGCAAATAATAAACTAAATGGCACCTCTATCTGCTGCAGAGAGCTGTTACACGCAGGGCATCTGTGTGCCGCATATTTATCAAAGTGACAGCAGGCGTCAGGGATACAGGGGCTCCAACACAACCACTTACTCACTAATGGCTTACACAGCCACGGATCATTATCCCTCACAGCATAGCACAGCACAACGCAGAACAACACTGCGCTGCACAGCACCATGCTGTACAGCAACCCCCTCGGTCCCCAGCATTACACTGGCTCGACTGCAGTATGCAATTTGCAGGAGGTTGATTAGATATTTTTCCCAGAATGCCTCCTAAGTTTCAGCATCAAAATGTTCACATGGGTTAGTTTAATAGTTATAAGTAACTTGTCCTGCTTTATATTTCACATATTTTTGCACTTTTTTTCAACAAACCCACTCCCTTACCCACAGTTTGACTATCTTTTTTCAAACAACTGTACTCAACAAAGTGATTATTAAGTTTAACAGGTAAAACGCCGAGATTTTCTAAACCATATGTTTTGGAAGTTGATATAGTATTACCTGAAATCTGTCACCGCTCAGGAAAATCCATGCATGCTCAAAAAGAAAAGTAGGCCTAAGTTGAGCAAGGAAGTCCATCAGAAAATCGTCTGATGACAATGCACAGGTTGGGTAATAATTTCACCATCTGGCCCTGTTCTCTTCCAGGAAAAATTGGCTAACTGGAGGGTTTGTTTGCAACATGTCCGATCATCTGATTGCTTGTGTTTTTTGCCCTGTCACATTTCCGTTTGCCACGTTTCCGCATTTCAGCAATTAACTTGGTGATTCAACGTCACTATTAATAACAGGAATAGATTATTCCCTCGCTTCCCACACAGAAATGTGTGGAGTTGTACTTAAAAAAAAATGGCAGCTGTCAAGCTAAAGTGGACCACTGTGAAGAGTTCATTTTTCATAAAAAACTGCCAAACATACAAACTCACAACACCACAACCACTGTGGTGAGAATATCCATCTTCATGGAGCTGATCAAACACGCCACAGAGATGTTGCTGAAGGTAGCTGCTGAGGAAGACAGATGCGAGATGTATTTATCACTTTTGCACCGTCACACAGCTGTTCCAATAAATGCATCAGAGCATGAAAACACCACACACATCCCACGTAGCCTGAACTGTTGACCTGTAATCAGAATAATTCCAATCAAAAATAAATAGAAATGGAAAAAGTGTGCATGTGATTGCAGCTACAAACGGCTCAAATGCAAAACACAACATTTACACAGATGTTTGAGAAAACAACTGGTACGGTTTTAAGGCAAAATACCTACAGCTTTGATTTAGTTTCTGTGTTTTTGTTACATTTATTCTTCTTGGGTTTTTTTTTTGTTTAGTGGCCTGTGGGGAAACTGAGGCATTCAGTGATAACAGCAACAACACAATCTGACACACATTATTTATAAGAAAGAAGATGTTAGTCATTGTTAAAGGTAATCAAAATGCCCATTACTGCTGCCTATGCAGTCGCAGTGTCTGTTGGTGGGTATAAATTGCTAAATATATATTATACTTAGACTATATTTGATCCAAAGCCTTATAAAATGTGTTTCAAATGTAACATTTGGCTCCGTTTTGACATTTTTTTCTCTGTGGTTGAAAGGATGAGTCAGTTTGTGAGTGAAGAGAGGTAAAGAAAAGGGGCTGTCATGGGCAGCGAGAATGGGATAGACACGGTAAAAACATTTTGATATGTGAGCGGCTGGATGAAATGAAAGAGGGACAGGTTGTACCTTACAGGTAGATAGACTGATGATGCAGCAGTAGTGACAGGGTAAGTTGTGTGGGGACGATGAGAATGGAGAGAGAGTGGCAGTGCCCCATCTGTTTGCTACAGGCGAGAGAAATAATGATGGATTCATTGTTCAGTCAATTAGAATTCAGAGAGACAGAGAGGAAGAGAGAGGGAGGAAAGGGAGGAGAGAGAGAGAGAGAGAGCATGGCGTGTTGAAGAGCCCCTGTGAAGAGAGTGTGATTTCACAGGTCAAGTGTGAATGGCTAACACGGCTGAGGGAGGGAGGTGAGAGCAAACCCTGAGGTGACAGAGGGATGGTCTGTTGGAAGAAAAGAGCTGTGGGTTGAAGAGACAAGCGAGGCCGAGGCTCCGGCTACATCCGCTCAACTGTGTCTTTCACTGCAACGCACAACTTCCGCTCATTTACAGCTTCTGTTTTTATAGAATCACTAAAACAGAGACTTTTAAAAACTCTGATGACGCCATTTTAATCTGAAACTCCTGGGTTGCGTTTCAGAGACTTGAAAATGATGCTACTTCCTGATTGGGTCTCAACAGTCACGAACACATCCTTCTCACATATGCCACATATGTCTTTGTCAAACGACCTAAACTGACTTTGTGTTGTGTCCTCACAGACATTACATTCAAATCTGTCTGTCCTCATGTTTTGGTGCAAAGGAAACATTAACACGAATAACTTTTTGACTTTTAAGTTTCATATTTATTTCAATTTTGTCCTCGGTTCCTGGGTCTTTGTACTCAGAAGTACTCAGTAACAAAGGCTCAGTGGTACTCTAAATGAACACAAAGAAGAGAGACTCGAAGGAACAGGGACACGGGGTGAGCCAAAGGGTGTTAGAAGACGATGAGTGTTTCTGCAGAAAAGGTACTTGTAAAAAGTGAAAATGGCAATGACACGTTGAAATAGACAGAAATAACAGCCCAGATGTGTTGTTTTTTTTTTTTTTTTCCTGACAGCTCTGCCCTCCCAAACGACCACAGGGGGAACATAACGAAATATGCCTCCCTGCGGGGCAACTGTTTACTCCTACTGCTGCCCTGCTTTGCAACACTGGAACCTTATTGCTGGCAAAGCACTTTTCCGCCGAGACCGTCGGTGTTAATTCAATTATCCGGGCACTTTGTTATGGCTCTGCGTTACACATCTGTATGCAAATTGACTCGCTCACATAACTTATGAATTCTAAATGATTACCTTTGCATGCTGTTACGCCACAGATGGGTTTCCCCGCTATAATGTAATCTGGTTTTGATGTGTGAGTGCTGATTAATTTTTCATGGCACAAACCACAGAATGAAAAAGAACCCAGCTTGAAAAATATTTTCAGTACATAGCACCTTGAGTTGTGATCTACAACAGGTGAGATCCATGTGTCTTAGCCTGCTGTCAAAGAAGGGATGAAGTTACAATACCAATTTGTTCCTACAGGTCTTCAAAGTCCCAGACTGGTGGGCAGTGAGAATAGATTCTTTCACCAATGAGCCTTGAAGAATGGAGAAAATGACCTTTGAGTGCTGCTGAGACTCAGATAGAGGACGAAGAGAGGAATGAAGTAGGAGGGGAAATTAAAGTTGCAGAGGGAGGAACTTGAAACGATGTGGACCATGTGAAAGCCAGCGCCGAGGGGAGGCGACGTGACACACACACACACACACGGTCACTAATGAGACTCGTCACGATGGTCGAAGAGGACGGCAAAAAGACGGTTACATTTTCTAATTTATTTGAAAAATCTGAGGTGTAACTGCTTATCATATTCTCATCACTTCTTGAATTTATTCGTCATAATAATGTTAATTACACGCACTGGGCAGCAGTTTGCCCAGAGCTCCATCATGAGTGCTGATGTGCATGTGGTCATCAGCAGTCTGTCCTACTCTATACCTTTAATTGAGGGAGAGACATTGTATTTCACCAAATGCACTCCCTTTTTTATACCTTTCAGAAACCACTTCTCATGAAAGACAGAGGTTCCCCTCATCTGTTCTGTTTGCATTTCCCTCAACCTGCAAAGGTTTTGCAAATTTAGTCTGCTGACTTCAGAAAAAGCCACTGCTGTTTTTTTTAAGAAAACAATTCTTACATGCAGCTGCACGACAACATACAACAATAAATGCCGGTTCATCTGTATTCTTTCTTTTTTGACTCAGTGTTTATGCACATTGAACAAGAAACAAACTTGCAGATTTTATAAAAACTTAGTAGCTGAAATAAAATGCTGCAAGCACATTTCTCCATTGCTTTTTTTCCTAGAAAAAAAAAGTCATCCAAGTCACAATCTCTAAGATTTTCAGTAAAAAAAAAAAAAAAAAGGCTGTCAAGCCACTATCACTTCATGAGGAAACACGATGGTGACGTATACTGTTGCTCACTGAGGAAAGTTTGCGATATTTATGTATTTTCAGTATTATCAACTCTTTGTCATTCCTTGAAAAAAATGCTGCGTTGAGATTCTGCTGATGCGAACGGAACATTTCCGACCGCTGCAACTTCACATTAAACCAAAGAGACACGAGCTGACACGTGTTATGAAGTACTCACAGGATATGCAACGTGTTTGTCATAAAGCTGAGCACAAAACAAACAGATAGTCATTTTTAGCATTTTTTTTTTCTTCTTTTTTTTACAGTTTATCAGCTTAAAGTAATGCAGTTACACACACAGTGAGCTGTTAGACGAAGAGCTGCAGGCAACATGCTGCAAACCTTTGGCTTCTAAGCCACATAACCGGCTACGGATCAAATTATGAGTAAAAGTCTATTTTTTTAACTCTTATTTATCAAAGAGAATAGTTTATTTTACTAACCTCAGAATTATGGGGCCTGTGTTCACAGTTTTCAGTAATTATCTTTGTCTCCAAATCAACCATGACTAAAAACTTAAGAACTACAACTTGTTCTCGAAATGAAACTGTTCACTTCATAAATTTTTATTTTTAATTAAGAAAGTAATCAATAGACCACAACAAACCAAGTAAACTGTGTAAAAGTGTCTTATTTGCTAACATGAAAGCCTCAGTATTGTTTCTTGTTTATCTGACATTGACCTGTTTCAAGAAACATCAAGAGACCAGATTGTTCACGGACTGTCTTGTCTTGTTATTTAGAAAGTCGTCTGTGGTTTACTGAGAAAGAGAGACAGACAGCGAGACAGACAAGGACAGTGACAACAATAGACAGAGACACTAGAGAAGGAGAGATGCAGCCACAGCGGGGGGTTGTCATCATCATTCTGCCCTGTCGTCCTTGCACGAGGCTAAAAGATCATCCATATCCAGTAGCAACAGATGAGGAGAAACATCGAAATTCTTCATCCTCTGCACCCATTCTATCATCTGCACCCACTTAAGTACAGGACATCGCACTTCATCATCCCTCAGACATAAAATACACAGTTTATCAGCCTTCTATTCTCTTGTTCTGCTGATTTACTGTCCACTGATACCTGCCATGCTAGCAGGATCCATCTGACACCATCCCCATGGAGTCCGCCATGGCAACCGAGGTGGATGCAGACGAGCTGGCTGGTGGTGGATTTAATTACTGCAAGGCTAATCAAGACACACAGTCAGAATTACACACACATACCTACCAGGAGTACATATTCATGCAAGGACTTTTATAAAAATGTTGTACTATGGCCCAGTCTGCATCTGAATATGTGTTTGAGTAATCAGATCTTGATGTGTGGATTAAAATTCACGACTGTAATCTGGATCAAATCATTTAAGAAGCAAGTTAGCACCAGGTGTAAACCCAGAGACAGGCTTGGATGCAGGAGGACAAACATGCAAATATTCTTTAAAAGGTACGTCCGTGAACAAATGTATACACACATGCACATGTTTGCATGGATGCATGTTCCCGCATGCACATGTAAACATATCCAAACACACACATCTGTATGAACACTGCACAATCCTGCATATGCATCCACGTGCATCCTGTAAGTTTGCAAACACAAAGGAGCAAAAAACTGTTGCATGGAAACACAAATATACTAATGTATGCTCAACAACTAGCACACATGCTCACATTGTTTTCATTGACTCATCTCACACACACAAACACACTTGCACACACACGGGGCTTCTGTTTATCTAGTGACCAATCTTAATTGGAGCTGCTTTTTCCCGTCCGATGGGTCCTCCTCCTGTCTCATTCCTCCCCTCCCCGTCCTCCTCTCCTCTTTCTTTCCTCCTCCTCCTCAATTTTACAAACACTTCTGCTTCGTCTTTTGTCCTCCACCCACCTCCTCCATGTTTCTATTTTGGCTGTGTTGAGCCGACCTTTCTCTCTTTGTCTATCTGTAGGAGATCCAGAGTTCTCATCAAACATGACCTCTCAGCATGGCCTCTCCCTCTCTCGTCTCACTTTCTTCTCCCTCCTCCTCTCCTCTGTCTGTCCTTCTCCGGCTCCCCTTTGTTCTCCTCTACATCAAGTGAGAGGGACAGAGGGTTGGGACCTGCAGCAGTGAGTGGTGCTGAGTAGAGGCTTTGATCAGACAGAAAGCCAAGAAAGGTTGCTGACAGACTGTTAGAGCTCATTCTCGGCAGCCTTAAGACGTGAACTGGAGCTCAATCCATTAAACACACGCAGCGGAGGGTGTGTGTGTTGTAAAGAAAACAAGGTGATTGTGCCGTTAGCTGTGCTACTGATACATAGTTTTGATACTGATATATAGATTACGCCCCACCCCTCCCCCCTTCAAAACAATACTCCGTTTCTGTTAAAACTGTGTCTCATTTTTCAGATTCGAATGACTGTTTCTTCATGTTTTGCTACAGACAGAATGCATGAATGTGTTTGCCCTGATCTTCGAAAAAAAAAAAACAGCACAAGAACGAGACAAAAAAAACAGTTTCTCGTTACCCGGCAGCTCCAAATAATTTCTCGGCATATGTAAACATAAAGTTGATAAAGTCGACTCATTCCACAGAAACTAGGCAGATAAATAACTTTTACAACTTCAGGTATCGCAGTCTGATTGTATAATAAGGTGAGAGAGCTTTTACGGCTTTTTGTTTTTTTGTTTAAATAAACCTCTGAGGTGAAGATCTTGAGAAAAACTTCACTCAAAAACATCTGCTCACGGATTTAAAGTCATAAAATCACTTTTTTTTTTAAACTTTCACAACTCATATCATCTTTCATTTTATACTTTTCAATCTCCAATCAGTAAATCTTCCCCATGAATTATTTATCTTTGGATTTAATATTGTGAATAAATGGAAGATAATGCTTTGTACAATACCAGTGTTAATTCAGCTAACCGTTTGATAATGCCATGTTAATATTCTCACTGCTTTATAATGAGAAGGAACAATCATCAAAGAGTGGCAAACTTTCATTAGCACTGGAGGAATCCTTAAATACGTGGTTACAGCCCACCCAAGCTAATTAGTAACTTCATTCAGATGAGCGGCCATGAACAGGGACCGTCCCCTCCCAACACGAAGCTGCAGGAGCGATAGGTGTTTTTTAAATACTTATTCAAGCTTTCAGGAGGAGGAGGCTATCAGGCTGAGAAAGACTTCCAGATTCAAGCAGTTTCTTTTTTACTCCCGAGTGATTTATGTGACGCCGGTGATGATCTTTTCCCCTCTGAGTCTCTGAATAACTGGCTCAGTCACAGGTTCCTCCGTGTGTCAAAGCACTAAGTTTTACAGGGTTTAACAAAGACGACATTATTACAGTTGCAGCCTTAAGTTAATGTATAGTTCGCTTTTGTTTGGATTACAAAGACAAGACTTTAGAAATACCAACAAAGTTGCAAATCTTCTCTTAACGACGATAATTTCTCCAAGAGTTAAGGTTAAGGTGACTTTAATGCCTCCACCGGGAGCAATGTGTTATCAAGGTTATCAAGGACTGCAGTTGCATTAAAGCCTCCCTGTTGTTCTGTCTGTCCATTATTAAGTTGACTGACAGAGGAATGAATGAATGTTTACAGTGGCCGTGAACACACAGAGGGACCTGCACCTCCTTCAAGTGTTCATTAGCAAATACTCACAGTTTATTGTTCCCATTGTGCTAAATGACAAATGTTGAAAGAGGTTCTAAATCCATACCAGTCATATATTCATCTCCTGCAGTAAAACTTACAAAATGTCAAAGCTGCTTTTTTATTTATTCATTTTTAAATGTCTTTTTCCCATAATTTGTGATCATCTTCTTGCAGTTGTGAGCTCCAGGATTTTAAAATAACTGAGACTGGGAGACTTTTGCTATTGTTTTTCAATTAATTCATCCATTTCTGTAAAAAGCAGACAAGTTTAATGTAAATACTGACTTTAGATTTAGTGGAATCAGTCCAGGTTTGAATTGTAAAATGAAAAGTCCTCCAGATAATAAAAAAGCCTCCAGATTCCCAGTTAAAAAAACAAAGGAAAACATTATTATTGTACCAAGGCACAAAGAGGGAAATGTTATTGCACCTCTTATATTTATGTATGAAACTTTATCTTGTTTCTATCTTGCTGACGGAAATTGAAGGGTCGAGAGGACAAGCAAACCGAGTGTGTGTCTAACGTTCATGATGAGGCAGAATACAGGATTTGGCTTTGCTCGGCACTCACACTGAGAGGCATGGACTCCACACAGCTCACACAGCTCCAAGGTTATCTATATATCAAATCCAGAAATACCCGACTTATGTGTGTGTGTGTGTGCTGCTTTTTGCTGCCTGTGAGAGTGTGTGTGTGTTTGTACCATCACTGTAAGTGCTGACTCCAACAAAGGCAGCCTGTTGAGACCTGCAGCAGTTGGTTAAAAGGTGGCAAAACGAGGATGCTAAGAAAAGCATCAAGACGAGGAGAGAAAAAAGGAAGAAATATGGAGAACAACTGGAGAGTGAGGAGAGGCAGAGGAGAGGCAGCTCATGTGAGAACTGTTGTGGAGGGTTTCTCTCCCACAGGGCAGCAGGGGCTGAGTCAGGACGTAGCACAGGTGAGTGCTGGCCCAGGTGAAGCTGTAATTTCCTGTCCATAGTGTGTGTGGGCTTTGCACCTGCAGAGAGACATCCTGAAACACAGCTGCTCGCCCTCAGCGAGGCTCAGGCCAGTTAGGTAATAAAGATGCAAACAGTATGACTAACTCACGCTCTCACGTTTAGCTTCAATCTGCACTTTTTAAAAAAAAAAAATCTGAACTGCAAAAAAAAAAAACCACCCGCTTTCCACAGTGTGATCTGGTCCACATTATACGGCTAGTGGGCTGTTGAGTTCAGCAGGCTGGGAAGGAAGAAGAGGACGAGGTGCCAGACCAAATGTTACGTTTGCACTAAATAGCACAGACACATTGGCCTTTTGGTGAGCATTAAGCAAATGCTTTGAACAGGCGGCGTAAAAAGAAACCGATCACAGTTGGTGGTCTGGAGAGAATACTAATGACTGGCTTTGACCATTTGAACATCTGAAAATGATCTGACGACGCCTGTAGAAATCAAATAAAAGGATACTTGAAGCTGAATAGCAGAAGAAGCGTGCTTTCAGTGCTTTTGGGCAATTAGAATGGGCTGGCTAACTTTCATCATTAAAATGGTTAGATTTGCTTTCAGTCTCTCAATTACCTTTTGCATATTTAAATGGAACATATGTTTTGCCAGTAGCCGTATCTTTTTTAATGCGCTGCAATACTGAAGCGCTGATGTATTAGCTCATAAAACGATTGTTACATTCAGTCCCATGCAGAGTATGTTAATCACCCTGCAATGTTTTACAACATTTGGGGGAGTAATATCAAATTATAACAACCACACACCCCCCACTTTGGTCTGCTTTTTCACTGGAGTGAATATTAAAAGAGACACATGCACATGATAAAAGAGTGATGATTGAGGGCTGTTAGATGTGGCTAGCGTCAGGATTGTCAGTTGTGCGTCGGGGAAGTGTGTTGGAACATCAGTAGACAATGGCCTGAGGTGGGACTGAATAATTCACGGAGCGTGGAAGTGATGTGTACTGTTTTTCTCCCCCATTGGAGAGACAGACAATGCGACGAGATGTCGGCCGCATCAATCAGTTAATCATTTCCTGTTTCTGAAGTGGAAACAATTACAACATTCAAGTTAACATAAAATCCTTTTATTGGAGCGTTTTTTTGAATGCGACGCAGTTATACATGCGCTTAAACACACTGACTGGCTGAGACGCACAAATTAAGCGAATCAGGATCAACTACATGAACAAGCCTTAAAGTACACACAGATGTATGAACAGTGAAACACCCTGAGGGGTAAGAAATACAACTTGTTTTTTGTGTTTAGACAGTTATTTGCCATAACAATAAAAAAAAAAGAACTGATTACTGTAATTTTAAAAGCATTTCAACCCACTCTTGCATTTTTTTTCTTCCCCACAGTTGGAAACAGGCCTGAGAGAAGAGCATGACGCTGTTTTTCTCACACTGTGTTCCTAACCGGTCCATCTTCCAGCCTCAAACTGAGCTTTATTTTCTTTTACAGCGCTCAGTTCTGTTTTTTTTTTTTTTGATGACAGCAGTTTGTGTTTGCATCGGGTCAGCATTTTGTTCTACCGCTGGCTTTATGAAGCCAACATTTTCTACAGCTGTAGGCAGAGTACTCCATTGTTTGATCTGCTTCAAAACGGCTCAATTTTCCTCACCCACAGCGCTGGAAACAATCCTCTCTGCCACTGGCTTCCGTAAATAGTGGCATATGAAGGACAGCAGATGCATACGCGTGAATATTTGAACTTTTAACAAAGTGAAAACACAAATAGGACAAATTGTTTTTCTAAGTGCGTTATTAAATGTATTTAAGCCTCGAGTTCCTGCTCATTTTTAATCCGTCACTTACGCAAAAACAAACCTACACAAAACTCCACTCAGAGTCAAAAGCATTTATAATATGCAAAGTGGGAAAAAAAGGTGAATGAGTGAACATACTGGAGGCATCAGACGGCTTGAGTTGGTTCAGGTGACAGACTGAGGGTGAAAGAAAAAATGAGGAGGTGGGGGCTTCGCAGTAAGTGGTGCTCCTGCACAGAGGAGGTGGGGAGGGGAGGTCAGGGGAGGGTTAAGTGGGGTAATTGGCATAGGATGCAGGTGCAGGTGTTTTCTCAGCTTCTCAACTTGAAAGCCTGCGCGCACACACACACACACACACACACACACACACATACTTGACGACAGTCTTGTAAAAGCAAAGGCCTGCCTACGCCAATTAGCTGGTGGTGAAGGTCAGTGAAGGTCAGCGAGTGTTGGAAAGAGATAAGTTTCCCATTAATAGGCGAGTACCTGCACTTGACTGTATGGGGTGTGACTCATTTTTTGTCACATGAACACACACACACACACACACACATATGCAGGAGCACAAAGACTGAAACACATGCACACACACACACTTATCCACTGACATGCAGACACTTCCTGTAGGCGTTCATGTGCTCTTTTCAGTGTTCTGCATTATTTATAGCCTTTAATATAACATAAGGAAGAAAAGCTAAATGTAAGCTTTGCTTCAAATTGTTGATTTATTATATTAATACTTACAAGAGATTCATGATGTACCACACACACACACACACACACATACTTGGTAGCCACAACTAATCTATATTCGATTCTCATTTCAGTCCCTGTTTAAAATAACAAAAGGAGAATGTGGCAACAGTAACCTCTGTATTTTTATATTTATATTTATGTTTTTTAAGTGTTTGTTTACAGCTGTGGGGTTTGAATGTAGTTTATATGCTTTATTGGTTAGGTGGGTCTTTATTGGTGTTGATATTTTCCTGCAATGATAGATTCTTTATTTTCTATGTTGATTTTTGCACATTTTGTGTCTGTTTTTGATGAAACTATATGTAAATCAGCAGGCATTTGAATATGGATAAATGCCTCACAGCATCTGTAGGCTTCTCAGACGGTTCAGTGAAGATATCTGTCACAGATGCAGAATATTTATTGTTGTTTGAAATCAAATGCAGACCTGTAAGGAAACAAAGGGACACACAAACAAACACAATTGCATCTCGCTCCCCACAGTCCTCCTGTTTTTCCCACACCTTCACAAACCTCCTCTCTCTTCCACAACCATATTTTCCACCCAATCACGCTCATTTCCAACAATTCCCGCTGCTCCCCATCTTTGTCACATCCTGCCATATCTCTGTTCGTCTCCTAACATAAGGCGATTTTGCATACGCTGGTCAGAGCGGAGGTTGAGGAAAGGAAGGCAGAGTGTGAATCAATAGACTCTTTACCCTGCCTTGTGGCAGAGCTAGAAATCAATGGCAATGGGAAATTAAGCTGTAGTCTTTGAATAAATTGAAGACACTGGAGTAAAGCAACAAAACAGCCCGGCGCAAAATGAGTAAACCTGGTCAGATTAAAATGTAAAGGATGTTTGTTAGGCGGCGCTGTGGAAATACACTGAGCCCCAAGAACTCTATTTTCTTTCGTAAACTGTCTGAGGAGAGAAACTGAGGTCATTGTAATGCCGGTGTCCTGAAGAAAAATGATAACCTGTGTGTACAAACTCCAAAGAGAGGAACAAGAGGCCATATTTGACAACACGTGTAATATATGCCTGTCAGGAGAGGGATCTCTGCAGAGAGGAGGCTCAATAAAAAAGACAGCATTGTGTTGGCTGTTTCTCACCTGTTTTGCTGGCAATTCAAACATCCTTTACAAAAAAGAGAGAGTGTTTGTAAAAGACAAAATAACTCCCTCTGGACTCCATATTAGTATAAAATTTGAGCAGCTTGATAATCCTTCAAGAGCAGAAGGCAAAAACGAAACGAGAAAGTCTCACTCAGTGGAAAGTGACGTGTTGTGTATGAAGAACAATGATTCAGGTCAAAAATCGATGCAAACAAGCAAGGAGGCACAAAAGGGATTTGTTGGTGTGAAATAAATGTTTTTTTATGTTTTACTGAAGAGCCATGACAGGAAACGGAGCAGCAATAATTTGCTGAAGTTTCCTTTGCTAATTAAAAGATAACTGTAACCCACACTGTAGGGCGTGATTAGCAGGACTTTCCCTAAAAGTCTGCACCATAATCAATAATTCATTTCAACCCTGGCAGTTTATTCAAATCAGTCAGCTTGTAAAAATAACATAAACAAAAAAAAAGGGGGGGAGAACCAGAGTGAGAGACAGAGGGAAAAGAGAAGAGTGAAAGAGATGGAAAGACCAGAATAATAAAGAGCAAAACAGAGACAGAACGAGAAGAGAAAATGATGAGACAAAAGAGAGAAAGAAAGAAAGAAAGAAAAGAGAAGTCACAAAGGGGGCTGACAGCATGTTGAGTTGAGACAGAAGGAGTTAGAGAGAGGTAAGCTCTGTTATTTCTCTGAGGACTTGAGTGAAGTAGCTCATACTAAGGCCTCTGGCACCACATCACTCCAACCAGCCTAATTGCAGTCCAACGGGAGTGGAAAAGCCTTGTACAGACCCAAAGGATTTCTGCATAAAAACAGCGCCAGAAACCAGCAACCTTATGTTGCGTAACCAAGTCGAACTTCTGTAGTTTCCAGGATTTTGATCATTCTTTCTGCCCTGTATTTTTCAAAGTGGTGTTGGCATTATTTACAGCAGATGGCTGAAGTTATTACAGAACATAATCAACAAAGTTGAAACCTGACTGCAGATGTTTGGATGGAGTTTGGAGCTAACGGAGGACACTGGTTTTTGTGTGGAGACCACAGAAAAAGTTTGTGGACTCAAAAAAAAAAGACTCTTTAGAATCTATTTTTAATCTGAACATAGTTTGCTTCAAA
>JAQNCA010000001.1:27507083-27519857 GCA_029783725.1 Acanthurus tractus | reverse complement strand
ATATTTCTTATCATTAAACACAACATATGTCCCTTCAGTTCTTGGACAAAGACCTATTCTGGGTCAAATACCAAAATAATTATGTCTATAGTTGTTTTTGACAACATGTGGTCTAAATATAAAAAACAAATAGGAATCGTAATCATTACACAAAATTATGAAGGACTGATTATATATAAAGTTTATGTCCGAATAAAATCTTCTTTATCTAATCAGTCTGCTGAAATAACAGCTAATGAAGTCTAATTGCACTTTCTAAATGTGAGAAAAAAAACAAAGCAAAAACAAAACAAAAATAAATTAAATTAAATAAATAATCATAACACCGGTTTATCTTATTTTAAATCATGAGTGGTTCAAGGGCACAATTATTGATTCTAGAAACCTAATGAAGTAATTAAGTATGAATTATTTATTTAGTTGAATAATCTGTGCATGCAAATTATTTTTAATGGGGCACCAAACTTTGTACACAAGGAATTATCCAAACATTGACTCTCCGAACCTGTCATGCTCGATAATATAATAAAAATTACTGGAGAAAAATATTATTTTTTACATCCATACTCCGCTGCCCACTATGGCCTGACCCTAGAATGGCAACAAACAACTCAATATGCATTGGTATGATTGGATGACAAAAGTTGCACTGAAAAGAAATACATATCGAGATGCAGATGGTAAATCTGTTTCGTGGTCTAATAGTAAGTCAGCACTTGTTTTATAACTTTGTCAAGCCTCGCTGTCACACTTTGAGTTGCACCGTATCTAGAACAAACTATCGCTTCATTATTTGCCAACAGTAATACAGTCAGGCATATAAAGTCAGGCATATAAATGCTGATTACAGATCTGTATTACCAGGGGGGTCATGCTAACGGACTTGGAGTAAGTTTTATGATTCTAATTACAGCCTTGTAGCTCCAGGAGGGTAATGTTCCCTAGCGTAGGGAAGCAACAGCAGATGTGTGGTGTTTCTACTGTCATATCTCATGTCTTATACGGCGATCTGCCTGATTTATCTGTAGCATGGGGGAAGAACACTTCTCCCCTCTGACATTCACACCCACCACACTCATACAAAACATGCACAACACCACGTACGCGCTCTGCCGTCTGTTCACAATTCCCAGTTCTGACATTTTGTTTCCGCTGTTTCGCATTTTCTGAACTCTGCGGAGATAATTCTCGCTCTCCTTTTTTTTTTTTTTTCCTCCCGCCTTCCCTCCATCCCAGCAGGGACACCACAAGGTGACAGCATCCATCACCCATCAACCATCACAAATCATCTGCTGACTGGCGTCTCAGAACGAGGAGTCTTAAATAAAAGTCACATTCATTTCCACAAATTGGATTTCAAACTTTTTGTGCGTGTATGTGTGTGTTTTTGCATATTTGCATAGAACTTGGCCCGCCGCACCGATCAGTGTGTGTTTTATCCCACAGAGACACATTATTACGCACTCGCAAGCCCTCCTGTCCTTGTCACATAGCTGTCAATTGTGTCATTGCTCGACCTCCATGTTCGCTTGCATACGTTGCTGTTTTACTTCATTAGCATGATCAATGCAGTCACATAATGGCTTTCTGCATTAATGCAAAAGTCAAGTGTGTAATGGGAAGGTACACAGAGGTTCAGAGCAGCATCGAAGGAGTTCAGTTGTTCAAATTTTTAGAGGCTTTTACTGTTAAACACAGTCACAAGTGCACACACACACACACACACACACACACAGTTGACAAATTTATATAATTAGCTCTTTGTCTTTTCATGAGAAAATGTGTGATTACACCTTCAAAATTACACAAAACAAAAGATTTTCAGTGTTACTGGCGAAAAGGGAAGCAGGACAACAGGACTGTCCAAATGCCTTTGGCGAAGATGCTGCTTCCTCTGTGAGAATTATTGTGTTTTGTCTGTCTGAGGCAAGCTGCCCATTTGAATCAACAAACCCTGACAGGCAGAATTCAGAGGAGAGAGACAAATGCTTACCTTCAGTCAGCAGCAGATAAACCACTGGACGCTGCATTCAAGAACTCAGAGTGTAGAGAAGAAGGCTGGAGATGAGGAGGAGGAGGAGGAGGTGGAGGGGAAATGAGCACCAAATACAAACATCATGGTGTGAAGCAAAAGACAAGAGCAGAGACACATGAAGGCTTAATTAGCCCCTTCAGAGACGGAGACAAACTGTCACTAACCCTGCATCTCTGAGGCACAAATGAAAACACACAGTCAGGATCTGTGCAAAAGACGGACTGACACAGGGGAACGTATGGAAGCACCACGCTGTACATCAATTACACCACCCACAAAGAAAGCTTTTCAAAGTAACGCAAATGTCTCACTATTCACAGTAAATATCCTAAATATCAACTTAAATCCGGTATTATCAGGATCCAGAGAGGGATCTGAATACTGCACAACAGAAAACCAGGTCAAGACTCTCTTTTTACTCTAAAAATTCCAAAAAGAGACTTGGCTTTTATTGGGAAAAGCTTATAAGAAACTAATTTGTCATCAGGTGATAGCTGATGGGTTCTGAGATTGCATATTGGTCCATGCATTCTACCTCTTTTGCTTTCCACAGAGACTATTTCCCTGCATCTTTGCAAAGTCCCCCCCAAAAGCGTCACTACATCTTGTCCCTTGCTTACAGATTCTACAATTATATGGAGATACATATTTATCAAGATTAATCTAAGCTGGACTGAATTTGAATGTGAAACAGGTGATTAAGGGGAACGAATGATTAAGGAATCATATCATCACTATTTCTCTCATCCATGTGCTTTTTTTAAACTGGTATTTTTCCTTTGTTTCTTTGATTGATTTTGTTCTAACGA
Organism: Acanthurus tractus; assembly: GCA_029783725.1. Classification (NCBI taxonomy): domain Eukaryota; kingdom Metazoa; phylum Chordata; class Actinopteri; order Acanthuriformes; family Acanthuridae; genus Acanthurus; species Acanthurus tractus. The sequence continues at coordinate 27,517,013 of JAQNCA010000001.1, read as the reverse complement.
CAGTTTTTTACACCGGGGTATCTTGTCTTGTTCGGTCACGGACTCTTGCAAAACACATGCAGGTTTTAATGGGAAAAGCACCGATTCATCTCAGGCTGCACACGGGATCTAACTCAAATGTGACTAGTTGTTCATTTATTGCTGCATATTTACAGTCCTTCTGTGTGTGTTTGTCTGTTGGTGTGTGTGAGCGAGTGTGTGAGCGAGAGAGAGAGAGAGAGAGAGCATCACTGGCGATATACACTCTACGTGTGAGGTACTTTATGAATAAGAAAAAGAGCCCGTTCTCCATTTAATGTCATGCATTGGTTCTCATGCTCCATCGTGTCTGTTTGTGTGTACAGTACGAGTGTATTTATATTTGCTATGCGTGAAGCACACTCCAGCTGGGGTATGCCTCATTCAGATTGTTTGCGTGATTGTGTGTATCCTGTATGCATGCAAGTGTATATCCGGCTGCGTGTGTGTACTGGTATTTGTGAAGCAAATGCCCTTTAATGTGTGATTTATGTGTGTGTTTGTGTTTGTGAGGGGCCCGTTGTATTAGTTCAAGGGCCGCTGCAGACTCATCTCCCAGCTTGGAGATGGGGGAGCTACCCGGAGGGATCACCTGCACTTTATAACTCAACAGCCTCACAATCTGTCAGCGGAGGAACACAAACACATCTGATTAAAGAAAAAAAGGGAAACTGAAAATGGGATGAAACTGTCGAGTGAGGCAGAGGAGGAACAGAGAGAGATGAGACGACGAAGAGGTGAGCTCTGCACTGGTATTCCCAGGTGCGTGAAAATGTGGAAATGGAAAGAAGATTAAAATAAGAATTTGACATCCCACTGTCCCTTTTTCTACTTGAATGCCTGCTGATCACATGGCTATTTAAAAAAAAAAACCTCAGAATGCTTTGCCATTGAAATTAGGCAGAAAGAGCACACTGTATTTTATTTCATACTAAATCAGTTGTAATGTTGTTGGCAGCCTCTGGAGATTTTAAAAATCTGCTTTACTCTCTCTTCTGTTTGATGCATTGTATTTTAGACCTTCTCACTGCAGGGAGTTGCCAAACCAAAAATGAATAATTATTGTCTGTCAGCTTTTACCTGTTTTTTCCTGTTCTGTACTCGCACGCATGCAGCCATGTTAGCCATTGGAGGCTATGCATGCTAAGTTAGAAAAATGAATAGCCATCACCTCCTGTCCTACATTGAGGTTCTCCTCAAATTCACTGGAGAATGACATTTCCTGAGAATATCTTAACAGCAGGCTAAATATAACTCTGATTGTTCTTCTAATAAGCACAGAGAAGAGCAAGAATGAGCAGGCTGAGGAGAGGAGATGATGGTGGTGGTGGTAGGTGGAGCGACTGGTGATGGGGGAAGAGGGCTTCAAGGGAAAATAATGATGGAGGAAAAGAGATTTTTTTAAGCTTCTATGTCACTTTTAAGGTACCTCGTTGCAAAACTTTTCATTATTTTGAGAACACATTGTAAGAGATCTGTTTCACAGTTTGTACAACTGCACATTTTGAACAATAATTGCTATTCCAAATACCTTTGTAGCAAACAAAAGCAAGAAAAACACAGCTAAGTTACAAACCAAATCATACTGATATGCAATTTAAACGTGTGTGATGATGGCAGAATTAAAATAAGACTAACATCTTCAGTGTTGCAAGTTGTTTTGACTCTGCATCCAAATGCTGAATATCTGTGTGGATTCGTGATCCTCGTATACTTTGTGAATGAATCGGCTCTATGAGCATGATTAACGCCAGCTGCCGACATACGCAACAGAAGTGCTTATAAAAAAAACGTTTAGAAACTTCCTTACACACTGTATTTTAATGTTTTTAATACCACACATGAGGTAAATTATAGTATCTGAAAGCTGTGAGGTTCAGTATAATTAGCCCACATTGTACAATGTAAGTAATGTATGTGCAAACATGCCAAATAAAAGATCAAAACATAAATCTTTTTGAGTTTTAGCACCACAAACGTGGTACTAAATCTAGTGTGGGTAAAGTTTACACAGAAAATAACTCAAATGCTTAATATTAAAGTCTTAACAGAGACAATCTCGACTTGCTTTTCTTGCATCAGGGGCTCTTCCTGACAAGTGAAAACTAGCGATCTTGATTTGATTATATATAATTTTCCTTTCCCGACCGTGTATCTAACAGGCTCGATTTCACTGCTCTGAATGCAGCTAAAATTGAACTAGTGACGATGCAGACAGATTTAGATGGCGCAGATGGCTTAGCCCTGTGCTTGCTCGATGTAACCGGTGTGAACTATATGGTACAGTAAGTCAGATACTGTCAGAGTACACAAAAAGCATCTATCCACCCCCACTTCACCTGTCAGTCAGTGACACGGTCCCTCAAAGCTCCCAGATCACAGTGGGCTCCGGCAGACACACAAAGCCACAGCTGTGAATCCCTGGTGACTCTCATAAAGGCAACCAGCTGCTGACATCCAGCCAATAATCTGCATACATTAATATCCACATGATGGTTGTAATGTACACCCCACAGAGAGGGAAGACCTGTGATTAAATTACACAGCCACACATAGATCACTGTCATCCATCTTAGTGGAAATCCTCCAATCATGGTGGAAACCCTCCAATCAAATCGGCTCAAATATCAACACAAATTAGCATTCATTGCAGGGAAAGAAAGAAAGAAAGAAAGAAAGAAAGAAAGAAAGAAAGAAAGAATCCACCCGGCAGTGCCACCTGCCTCAAGGCTCTGAACATATTGCACTATTTAGCAGCAGCTCCTTAGTAAAGAACAAGCAGAATCGCTTAATGCACATAAGAGTTAAACTCAGAAATAATTACCCAAGTCAATGGGTGCCACTATCTCTGCGATTGGTTGAGTGCTCAGGCAAAAGCTATTAAGTTTTTCTGTCTATTTTTTCCACAGGATTTCAATTAAAAAAGCTCTACAAAATGGTGGGCCTATCTTTAAACGATAGACCTCCAGAAATCCCTTCTCGAGGGAGGACCTATTGTAGTGTCCTCATCAACACTCCAATTAGAGCTTGCCTATTATCTTTTATGATAAAAAAGGGTATTACCACAAAAGCACCTTATCCTCCTCTCCTAAAATAACTCTTTAGCTTTTCACCCCATAATTTCATTACAGGAAGATAGTCATTCATCAATTAGAATGGTAATTTTCATTAATGGCGCCTGGTCTCACTGAATATTGCATAAATTGTCCATTCATTTGGATCTCATTCTTTGGTTCAGTAATATCTCATGAATATAGTATGAGATATGAATACAAACACTGGAGTATCTTTTTGTGGTAATGCAAGGACAGCTGAGAGGGAAATTAAAAAAAAAAAACTATGACAACATAACATTAACAGATCATTTATAATGAAGCGAAAACACCAACATTAGCTTTGCTTTCTGGTTTAAGTCCAACAAATCATCCCTGATATACCTAATGTTGTAATTTATATGTTTTGACCGTAAATGGGCTTCTTCTAATGCACTTCTTGAACCTTGGTGAGTACATTATAATCAAATAACCATTAACTCTCACCTCTTGTATAAATTTCTCTTTTACTAAAGTTGATTAAGTGGGCAGCTGTTGCTCAAGCACTTCCTGCAGTCGTGCTTCAAATGGTTTGTAATAAGAAATGATTTAATTACAATCTGACAGAGATATTTTTCACTGATCAGAGCGAAGTCTAATAGGAAAAACTTCAGAATGCTGTCGAAAGATGGCAAAAAACACCACAGGTGTTTTCCTCACATCATGCAGTGGAGTTGCACCTGTCTGATCCGTTTGCAGCCAAAGATCTGAAATTTTTTCACTGCTGTTTTTTGTTGGAATACCTCAGCAAGATGCACACACAAAAAAAAAAAGAGTCATTCGGTTTCAGACACAAGAAAAGCTGTGGGCATGCCTCTGGAAATGCCTTCTAGAAATGATCAAATAGAATATAAAGCATTTGTTCTGAAGCCCTGAGGATGCAAACGTATATTATTCAGAACATTGAGGGTAGACAATTATAAAGACACCTAAAACTACACAGTTTAACAGAATAGTCTTTTATTTTTCATGTCTTGTTCAAAGTTGGTACAGATTTGCCGCCTGACAGCAAAAAAACATTCCAAGTTGATGTCACAGAGGCAGCATGAGTCACGTCGCTGCTGCTGACTCAATAAATGCACTGAAATAGTTTAGGATTAATGAAAGACAGCTGCTTCTTAATAAGCGGAGGATCTTCAGACACATAAACACCACAGTAACAGATATCTGTTATCAGTCGTGACACATGCTGCTTATTTGTTTGTCTCCAGTAACTTGCAGCACAACACTTTATTCATCAGCCCCGATTCCCCCTGTGACAAGCCGGTTCGTGCGCATGTGTGAGCGGTGTGTGTGTGTGTGTGTGTGTGTGTGTCCTGCCGAGACACCAGCCTGGGTGTTTATTGGTCCCTCAGAGTTCCCAGCTTCATCTGAAGCCACTTCACTGCCCTTTTTGAGGCGTCTTAGCCACAGCACTAATTTTACACACTCATTCTTCTAGGACAAAGAGGAAAGCTAATTATGACAATTTTCATCCAATTTGGACTCACTTAGCCATTCTGGTTTTTGTTTTTTAACATGGTATTGATGTTGGATCGCTCACATATTTGAAATGCCTTTTTTACTTGTCAGTGCAGTCAGTCACCGCCTTTTTTTCTGATATCTTCCTTCCTTTTCACAAAGCTTTTTGCATCGCATTCAGAAAACAGAGATACAATCCAAACCGGTGATCTATTTTAGAAAACCTGACAAAAAAATGGGAGTAAAATTCAATTTTCACGCCTGTCACTTAACTCACTCCGACATGATCAGATGATAAATGTTGCATCAAGGCAAGTGCTGGCACAGCTCATGACCCCTGTGACACTTGGCAAGTCCGACCACACATCTATCCATCACCTCCATGACATGTCTCCGCCACCACCTCCAAGATAGAGGCACCTTCCCCACCTGTTTCTATCTCTCCTGAGAGAGCGAGGAGAGCCTGGAGTGTGGGCGTCTTTGGGCTGAAGATGTGCTAATGGGGAGAGAGTACATTCTCCCACACATCCATTCCTCGTGCTGTCAAGGAGCATCATAGTGGAACGCTGATGATGGGAACCTTGGTCCCTCCCCACCACGACACCTGCTGCTCCTCCATCTGCTGCAGCCAAACAGCCTCCCGCTTCTCCTGTTTCTTCTCCCATTCATTCATCCATCCTTCCATCCATCCATGAAAGGGAGAAGCTGTGTACTGCAAAGAAGTTGCTGTCTTTTTTAATTTTTTTAGAGTGCAAACCAGTTGCCAGAGAGTTGATATTGTTAGTGTGAAACCCTTCAGCTACTGCTGCAAGCTTTTTAGGTCTCAGCTGCAGCTTCTCGTGGATCGGGATGCTTATTCCAAAAGACTAAGGCTACACGTTGATGCTGAAGAACAGTTGATGAGTGCACGATTTGGCCCTCAGGTACAAAAATACACCCGTAAAATGTTACCAAGCCACCTGGTTTATCAGCTAGCAAGTTTGCATCTCTGCTTCCATCTGAAGCAAATGAGAAGGAGAGAAAGACTAGGTCAGCAGTTAGATTCGTGTGTCAAAGGAGGAGAGGAGGGGGCTTCCCAACTCCGATAAAAAATAATATCCTAGCTATGATGTCTCAGAGGAGCTGAACAAATTTGGATCCTGCATGCAGGGAAGAAATAAGGGGATTAGCGCTGTGTTGTTGTAGTAGCACATAAGCATGCACATTGACAGACAAAAAAAAAGAGTTACCTTTATGATACCTACAGTGTGTGAACTGTGCAGCCCAGAAGACTGAGGAGAACAAATAGCATTTGTTATGTGTTTGCCCACAGCATCTGCTCTAAAAACTATCTAGGTCTTGCCTTTTCAAAGTCGTAACATCAGGGGCAGTCAGTGCTTCTTTTCATCATGAGCCCTAACAAGCAAGTGTATTTTGGTGAGACTGTTGTCGAAACCACCGCACACCCAAAGTACATTGAGTCCATGAAGGATGTGCCGTCTCGGCTCAATGGCTCCGATGAGAACCTTGAAGTTGCCTAGTGTTTCTGTAGTGGCTGTGAGAGGCTGTATGGCTTCAGTTATTGTCCATTAAGTCCGGGATTCAAGGATCCAACACAGCAGAGATGGAGAGTAGAGGAGAGAAAGAGGCTATCAAAGAATATCATTAAAGTCTACAGGACTGTGTGTGTGTGTGTGAGTGTGAGAGAGGGAGGGAGGGAGTTGGGGGGTCTGAGTGCTACCTACCTGTGTCTTTCTGAGTTGCATTATGTACTCATGGTACAAAGGCTATGATGGAAGGAGCTTAATGTTCTGATCTCAGATGGTTGTTTTTGAATAGGGCTGACAGCATGCGCATATAGAGGGTTACTAATTTCACCTCTGAGCACAAGATAGTATGTGTAGAAATTGGATGGCAGTGTTTTGTCAGGCTAAGAAAACAGGATATTTCCAACATCACACTTGGGATCACCATTGTTTTGTGTTCTAACTCATGGAAGTAGCCAATAAGCTTCACCTTGGATTGAGGAAAGAGGAAGGCAGAGGGACTTCCAGATTAGAGATGAAAGAAAAAGCACAAAAATGGAGGATGTCACACTGCAAGGAACCTTCAGAGACAAAAGAGACTTCTTAACAAAGTGTTGTCTCATTTAAAACTGTACATATTCACCTTTTATCACCTTGAAGTGCAGGCTGGCCAACTGGAGAGACGAATGCTGCTGCTATAGAAAGCTGGTTCTCCGCTCTCTCTCTCACACACACACACACACACCTGCAGATAGGCAAAATTACACTCATCCAGGGAAGACTAGTCATGATTTCATGTCTATTTCAACACTCAGGGAGAGGCACAAGGGCACGAGCTGGCTAGTTAGAACAAATCAAAAGTCCAATTAGCAACGTAGCAGCAAGCCATGTTTATAAAATGCATAATAAGAATTAAAACAATATTCTTTCCAAATTAGCACCACTGATTTTATTTTATTTTTTAAAAATCAATACCTTTATTTTAAATTTCCTGCAAGCAGTCTTCACTTAACCTTTATCGACCCAGAAAGGAAAATCACTCGTTATAGTTAATTGTGCATGTCACACACACACACACACACACACCATCTGGGTCATAATGCTACATCATGTTATGCATGCTAACCACAGCAATTCAGTTTAATCACAGCAGAAGGGTTCGTGCTGTTCTTGCAGGCAAATGAGCGCTCAAACCATGACAGTGCTGAGGGATGCAAAAAATGTATTTCTTTAAGTTTCTGTTAGTCTGTGTGTCATTTTTCCCCAAAGAGGAAAATAAATCTGGTCTGCTGACATAAGGTGTGGCTGAGGTCACATCCCCTGTCTGCATCTGTCTTAAGTCCTGCTTTGAGGTTTGTGGAGGAGAAACAGGTCAGCTGACATGGTTTCCCTCAGGTTAGCCTCACTGGTTCAGGGGTAAAGCTTCCTTGGGCTACATGCTGCTGCTGCTGCACACACACTAGCAAAAACACAAACACACACAACAAGAGCAGTGACAGGCAGAGATGCTCCCGGTTTGCCCCGAGAGCACAGCCGCCATGCAAAGGGTGTCTGACAGCCTCTCTGAGGCCCCTTGTATCACGGCTGGATCACTTAGCAACACACATTCGACTGAGAGCACTGATATACACGCACATGAAGCAAGTTTCTGTGCACAAACAAGGCTAAGTCTGCAGCCATGCTAACGGCTCTGCTGAGGCTGTACTTAAACACAGCAGCACACTTGCCAAGTCTGCTTATCATAAGCAACTTTGGTTTGTTTTCCTATAAAGATGCTTACAGGAATTGCTAGTTGTGCTTGTATTTTTTGGGGGCTTCTAAATTTCTGAAGTGAAGTCTCTTACTGGGGCTTGCTCCCTTTATGTCTGCAGTCTGGTCTCACTGTTCTCATCTATAACAGAGCAAAAATATCTAAGAAATGGTCAGTTCCTCTGCAGTGGGATTCAGTAAGCAAGTTGGTTTTGCACAACATCTTAAAATTCTTAAAAAAAACCCCGTAAAATGACAAGTTAGAGTATGTTTATGAAATGGAAGCTTATGAAATGCAAAATAAATTCATACACATGAATATAAATCAGTCATGACCTCTCTCTTTGAGAGCCATGTCCTTTCTTTTCGGCTTGTTTCCATGGTGCATGTTTCTCTTGAGAGATCTGGCAGCGCTGCTCAACATTGTTTTGACAGCTTTTTTTTACCATCTTTGCATGTAGGCCTGCTAAGATAGGAATGCTAAATGCTAATTAGCTCTAAACAAATACAGTAGAGTAAAAATGTCACTTCACAGATTAGATGTTTCAGCTGATGATGGCGCTAGATGACAAATGAAGCTTTTACAGCGGGGACAACGAAAGTCGTTACAGGATTAATCAGATAGTTGCAAAGATATTTCACTCTAAAACAAAGAATATCAATTTGACGTGAAAATAACAGGGGACAGAGTCATAGAATAAATCATCTGGAGATTATGGATATCTGTACTTTTTTTTTTGCCAAACATTCCAGGCAAATATTTCAAACGCTCAATCTTTGTCACTTTATTTCATATGATATATTTCAATAATCCGACAGGGAAAAAAAATCCCCCAAGTGTTCAGAGCTCTCAGTTTCTTTCCTGCTATTGTCTAGAAGTAAGCCTAATTTAGACTCTCTTGCAAGCTTTTATTGTATAATTAAGGGTTTAGTTCATTGTTGCTTTTTAATCGTGACTGGTTTGAATACTTTAAAGGAACTTCAGTTAAGTAAACCATGGACTCGAGAAAGAATGTGAATAAAAGAGCAAATTAAAAAAAATCTTTTTCTCACAGCTAGTCGAGGGGCAGAAATATATCATTATTAAAAAAAGTGGATTACTCCAGAAAGTGCCTAGTCATTCTTTGGTTTAAATAAGTCACTGACAAAACCAATTCTGCAGCTCCCTGGCTCAGGTGTTTTTCTCACAGTCCAGATGCTGAGCATGATAAGCAGAAATCTAATGAATGTGCTGATTATTGCAGTGCTGATGGCCGCAGGGGTCAGAGGCAGCAGGTGTGCTGAGGAGCTGAAGCCATGCAAAGCAAATGTTTGGCCTCCGTTTCACACAAGGATGAGTCAACATGACCGCAGAAACCCACTGGACCTTTCTCAAACAACACTGGCCTCTGTGTGAGTGTGTGTGTGTGTTTCAGGAAGTGGGGTGTTGGGGTTGTGTATAAGTGGAAAAAGACCTTGAAATATTAAAATGCAGCACAATCTCCATCTCTGCATGACTTTCCTATCGCTTTTTTTTTTTTTTTTTATACCTGCTATCGCTCTGTTGGCTAAATATACAGATAACGCCGCAATTTTCCATGAAAATAAATGCACCGCTTCAGAATTTAATACAGGTAGCGTCTTGTGTCTGTCTGGAAACACGGTAAATGTGCTGTTTATGAAATGCTGGTGTGACCTTGCCTGAGTCTTAGTGTGATTGTGCATGTGAGCGTGTAGTTAATAGTTGCAGGTTGGCATGTGACACCCGGCTTTGTCTTCATTAGAGCAACATCAGGCCATGCACCATCCACCACAATAGCTTCATTTAGCCCACTGATCTGCTGAGAGTTGCTCTGTAATAACACGGGTCAGGACCTGAGTGGGAGTGAACCGTTACACCGCCGCCACCCTCTTCTGTGATGAAAGACGCTGTCAACGATCCCCTTTGCTGCTGCGCTAATCTATGCCGCTAATACACCTCTCTTCATCCCTCGCTCTCAACTTTCTCTCCGTGCTACAATCTCCACTTTCTGTCTCAGTTTACCTGCTGCATACATTTCTTCTTTTTATTTCTGGTCTGTGGGTCCTAATCACTCTACTTCCATCTTTCCCTGCAAACTTTCCCA
>JAQNCA010000001.1:27489536-27506983 GCA_029783725.1 Acanthurus tractus | reverse complement strand
AAGAATGCAAGAGAATTATACAAATTTCTGTGCAGCCATAATCTCAAAACAGAGATAGTGGGAGGAGGCGTGTCTAAGAGCTGCTGTGTACCCAGCACTCCTCTCATCTGACCACCTTCCTTACTAAGGGTTTCAGTTTACATAACAAAATCTTTATATTTATTTGCTTATGGTTTTAACAAGAACACTTTATTAAGACATACAAAAACAGCTGTTACATTTCAAAATATTAACACATTTTTTTTCCTTTTCAGTTTCCTTTTTCCGTTTTCTTATATTCTTTAGCTTCATTTTTTAATTTACTTCTTTACTCTCAAGCTATACAGAATAAACAATGACTTTAGATTCTCATACACTACTACTTTTACGTTGAATATAACCCCCCTTAAAAGCATGACAGTTAATATTACCTACTTTACTGCGTAAACTTAACCCTTCATAATTACTGATGTAACCTAAAACTTGATCCCCATGCCGGTTAGACATTCTCCTAACTTAACTTTTCCCACTAATTGCATTAACTTAGACATTTTTACTTACTTTTAAAATTCAAAACGCACTCTATTAATTCCCCTCCCCAACGTTACTTACTTGGATGGCTCAGCTCCGAGGAAAAAAGATGGCGGTTGGTACGGACTTTTAAGAGTTCAACTATTGACTGTATAAAACACTGGACGAATCCTCCGTGACATCACCCATTGGTGTCTGCCTGAGCGAAAGTGAAGCCTCAGAAATCTCGTCCTGGGCGTCTGTGCCCGACTCCACCAAGAGCCCGCCTAAACGACGAAAAACCAAATATGGGAAAAGAGGCGGGGTCGAAGGACAGACACCACACCCACTCAGCTAACAATGAAGCCATGCCCAAACATACACAAATTTTGAGCTTAAATATAAAATAAACAAATGACTTTGAAAAAAATTCACCCCCCTCAGAGTTTTTATGAGATGGGAGAGAAGCTGTAGACAAAAAACGTTTTTTGAACCAGGCTGTAAATATGTTTATTTCTGCTCTAAAGTTGGCCATTTTAACATGGGAGTTTGCCCCTTGGTTCTTCCTTTAATGCTACAACATACTTCAAAAACCAAAGTACCTTTGCCAAAATAATAAATGCAAGCACTGTACACTACTTGTGCTGTTGCTGCTTCTACTTTTAGCATAATTAAAAAAAATCGAACTATGTTTTCTGCCAATACTGTAGAGGTAACATGTAAGTATTTCCTACTGTGCATTAATTTTTTCACGGTCAGATAAAACGAAATCCTTGTTTTACGCTTTATGTCATCACTGGATTTGTTTTGGACTATAATGTTGCCTGTTGTACAGTATTAGACAGACAAAGTAAGTCCAGGGTTTAGACATGATGAATGACTTCCCTCTCTGCGGCTCCGATATGATATGTCCGGTCTGAAAATATCAGTCTCTTTGTCTACATTAATTACCCTGACTGTCTGTCATGTAAGTCTGTGCAACGTGTGAGGCATCTATCATCGTGTATCGCTTCATATGTGTGTCTATGTGCACGCCTGTGCTGGTGCACATCAGGCAGGATTGTTTCTACTCCCTGACGGATAGTTTTACTCCAGATAGTAGCTTTCATTGAGATTTATGAGCATTCATGCTTGGACACACACACACACACACACACACACGCACACACTGACAGTTGGAGAGATGGGTTAGCTTGAAAGGCGGCCTGGAAATGGTGGGAGGACGAAAGGCAAAGGAGATTGGAGGAGAAGGCAACCTGTGAGCTACTAAGATATAAACAGGTGAATGATTTTCTGTTGCCTCCGAGATTGTTTCCTCATCTCTCAGCCGGGCCCGGTCCTCGGAGAGACGGGCTGGAACTGCAGTCCCTTACTAAGCAGCCCTGATAGACTATCTGGCAAAGACATATAGCTCGGCTACTGTTGCTGCTCCTCCGTGCTGCTGGCTGCCGTGTGCCGCTGGCCAAGCTGTTAAAATGCACAGTCGTATTCTGTGCTCTGAATCACATTAGCTCTGGGGTTGTTGTAAACCGATACAAGCAGCGGCCCTTAAATGTACACACTATCTTGAAGAAGAAAACCTTTTGTGTGCACAAATACTCACTTGAATACATCTATACACACACACACACACATGTACAACAGCTCACAAATACAGAATTTGGCCACAGACAACAACGTACAAATACATGAACAGTATCCCAGAGGACCAAACGCTCTGACCTTTGCAGAGATTCATCTTTTTTCCCTCAGAGCACTTCTGTTTCTTCTTCATTTTCCATTCCATTTGGTAGGGTGAAAAAAAAGAAATACAGCACGGGTGAAATTTGAAGTGAAATCCAGGAGCTGCTTTCCATGTGACTGCTAGATCGAATCAGAGAGTTACAAAAACACCTGCTGCAAGTTCGGCAACTGCACAGACCAAAACACTACCTTCATTTTTCTGAATAATTGAAGGAGTGCTGAAAAGCACAATGTTTTCATATTAAACCAGCTGCTGTCTGTGTTAGCTAACAAATTTAAAGTCATGCTAAATAAAATTTGCATCTCTGCTTGCACCTGCGTCTATATGCTGCTCATAGCATGTGTGTGAAAACGCGGCTAAGCTTTTGTGCGAGCGCACGCTTGCAGCGTTTCCTGTGTAAATCCTTTAAGTTTGTAGGTGTGTAATCTTTTATGTGTTTCTCATTTGGAAACTCCACCTCGGGGATTACATCGGCGAAGAGAAAAATAGATTGTTTGTTTCCAGGTGAAATCAGAAACTACCAAATACAAGATGTTTAAACAGGGATTTGTGTTGGGAATGAGGCTTTTTTTCCCCCCCGTCCTGTCTACAGGAAGCCACGCTGAAAAGACTGAGTGAGCAAACAGGCTGAGACACTAGCCAGCCTTTCAGACGGAGTGGCAGTGACACCTCTCTCAGCTTGTCTCGGAGCTGTCGGTCCCAACCAGGCTGTCTCCTCCCCCCTCTCCATATCATTGACTTGCCACTGACTTAAACATACTTTTGCCAAGCCCCTCTGAAATGACGCATTGTGCTGGAGGAGTTATCTTGGAGGACAATATTCTCCTGAAACACAGTCTTAAAGTGGACCTGAGAGAATGGAGCTGGCTGCTTCACTTTCTCTCCGTGGTTGCTAGGTTAATTCTCCACACAGAATCACTGGGGCCTTTATCGGCGACTGGCACCGCCTCAGCCCCCCCACCACCCCGCCTGCCTCCGACTGCTCCCTGACTGTGTGTATGAGAGAAAAAAAGGGTGGGCTGCGGAGGGAAAAATCATCCCTCTCACTCAGGGTGGCGTGGTGGGACTTCCAATGTCCCTGCCACCCCTCTCGCCCTTCTTCTCCGCACTGACGTTCCCACAAGTGTGTCTGATGGCTGGTTCCTGCGGCCCCCCGCTCTCTGACTCTGACCTCAATCCATCTCGTTAAACCATAATTGGAAATGAGCGAGACATTTACCTCTCTGGATATATATCTGTGAACTCGCCCTCCTCCGGGGAAATCTGTACCTGCGTGCTCCCCCCCTTTTCTAAATCAAAGGCTGGGATTTCTCACCTACAGCTAAAATCATTTAGGCAGATTTGAGCTGAGGTTAAGGTTTGCACTGTCACAGAGAGATATTTCAAAGAGTTCGCCCCAAGGCACTACTCCACAGCTCCAGAGACAGTAGGGCAAAATTACACTCCCAGCCACGAGGTATTCTTTTAGATGACAAATTGAGGTGGGATGCCACACCCCTGCACTGCAGCTGTTCGCCATCATAAATCATCGGTAGAAATGATGTGTAATCAATGCTTACTGTTTTACTGTTCATTCTGCGACAGTAGTCATGCTGCTGTTCGATATTCTGCCCTGCTGCATATTACATGAGGGAATGTCCCACTGCTCGAACAAAGGGGGATTCTCATTACCCCGAAGGCAACAGTAATATCAAAACCCACATAATGCAGTATCACACTTCTGCATTTTAATGTTCATTAGGTAATCTATGAAGTGAAGTGTGATGTGAGGCTGCGTTTCACAAAGTGTGCACTCCTGTGTCGGGGCTGCAGTGAGCTCTCAAGGCCGTTATGTCTCTTCTGTAATGGAGATAAAGTCACACGCAGGGACAAATATGCATTTGCTGCACATAAAAACTCACTCTGATGCCATCTTCCCCATCCTTTTAAGACTAACCCAGTGGAGCTACACATGCAGACTGACCCACCTCCATCACCACGACCACCACCACCAGAAGATGGAGATCAAATCTTAAAATGATAAAGACAAATAAGAGAAAATTATATTTTAAGATGCACCGCAATAAATTTAAAGCAAATTATTATATTGCTGAACTCATAATGTAGAAGGAGTGAAGTGGTGTCTGCAAATGAGGATTTCTCAGGGAAAAAAAGAGAGAAGAAAGACATTTAACTGGCCGTTTCTTTCCTCTGCTCCACATTTTTCTCTCCATGTGCTGAGAAAGCTCTTCAGCATCAACCTTTAGTTTAAAAAAGGAAAAAAAAAAAAAAAGAACAATGCATAATTGGCAAACAGTGAATTACAGATATTTTTTCATGGGCACAAACATAAAACAATGACTCTTTTATCCTGACTCTGAACATCAAAGAACACTGCTTTCTATCAGGGTGAAGCACCCTGAGATGAATCTCATGCTTGAATAATAATAAGCACATTTTTCTAAATATACAGACCTGTTTATCCCCATGGCTGAGGAAAATACATATTTATATGCACATTTCCTTGCACTCATTCGCAGTGTAAGATGAATTTATATCTAATCCATATTTTGTCTCTATTATTGTTTGGGCCATAAAGAATCCTATTCAGCCCGGAAAATCACAATATAAGCCACAGTGTGAGCATTATCAAACAGGTGGAGTCAAATAAAGCCATGATTGGTGTGTGAAATGAAATTTATGTGTGCTCCCTTAGCACCTTTACTGTCTCAGGGAGCACATCCTGGTCTGTGCTTCACTAGGGGGAAATAGTTTGTGCGGGTACGCCATGGCGGTTGCATATAAATGGACTTTTATCATATCTTTGTTCTCTCACAGTCTTTTCATCTCAGATGGAGATGGAGTCGGGGCATGAGCTGCTATACAACCGCCTAATAACAGTAAATCTTTAACGTGTTCGGTTATTAAACTGATCAAAGTTTAACTGACAAATTCACATTTAAACGACTGCGAATGAACAATCGTAAAACACAAGCCTTAATGACCGCGAGGATTCTCCTTCCTCTTCCCAGAAACGAGAAGCCTCTTCACCCTCCTGAGTCGGTGCCTGACCTATTTTAGCCTCATAATGGTGATGAAGCTTCCAAACTAATGACCATTTCCCTATTGCATTAGAAAGTACTTCCCCTCATCGTGGCCCAATGGCGTCGACTAAATGCACAAGCCAGCAGCAGCAGCAGCAGCAGCAGTCTGACACAGTGAGAGTCATCCACCCACACAGCCCAGCAGGACGTAGTACCGGGCCACTATGAATGACTCACTCCAGATCTTTTAAAATATAATGAACAGAGATTAGCAACTCTTTTGGTCTTACTATATATTCTGCTCTACAAACTTCTTGTCTCGGGCAGAAAACACTTCATGTTTCCAGCACAGAGTGATGACAAAGACGAAAGTAAGAAGGAGCTGATTAGAGGATGATGGAGGAAAGGAAATGTCTCATTTACTTTGCTTTACTCATGCAAACTCCAAAGAATAAAACAACTCACCCCCGTCATAAAGTGTATTTAAACCTTTTGTTTATTAGCATGATGATGCGCTTGTGTCACTCCACATATAACAGACTGCTATATTGAAGAAAGCATCTACTAACGTGTCCTGTGATGTGATACTTGTATTATTACTGTGAAAATGAATGGAAGATCCTGTTTCCGCGTTGGTGCAGTCTGTGATTTTATCTGCTTGTATCTGATCTTCCTGTGAGACTCTGTCACTGTCAATCTGCTATTGGTCTCTCAGTTTTCTTGGCATCTTGTCAGCTGATTTGAGGCCCTCTCATCCAGTGCATTTCAACAGAGCTGAGCATCAAAGAGCCGGACAGTCTGACAACATGCAACTAAAAACAACACGGATTGTCAGAGCTGGTGGAGCAGACAAGAGGAGCCGGAACCACGGCGGTCCATTTTGAACTGTTTCCCTTCTCTGGGACACAAGTGGGCCCACAGAGTAGATGACACATACTTGAATACTGAGGGTTGACAGATGCTACCACTCGCACCCCTTCATCAGCTGACACTATGTAAAGACTGGGGAGGGAAGGGCAGAGAAGCAGAGAGGAACGAGACAGGGACTGATGGAGAGAAAGACAACAGAGAGAGAGGAAGAGAAAGAGTGTTGCTTACCACTGTGGCTTAGCAGCGACTATGCTTTTCTGTTTTCATCAACAAGTAGAGTGAACTGATTCAAATTCAAATCCAGCAATTGTATTATGGCTTCTAATTTCACACTAAGTTACTCTCATATTTTTGACAACATGCTGATGTTGCACCAGGAGTTTGATGGAGGAAACATATCAATTTTGTCTCCGTGAGCTCAGAGCAGACATGTTTGCTGCAGTTTGCTTCAAACAAAGCGCTTGTCAGGGGGTCAATGCGCAACCGAAACCCATTCTTTCCACAATATTTAATATTAAAAAAAAACTTTTAGAACCTTTATAACTTTCTGAAGCTGTAATCCGACAATCCTGTCCAACTCAAACTAGGAATGGTCAGATGTGTGCAAGTAAGACAGGATGCGGGATTTGAACTCTACACTTTAAGTTCACTTTTTTCATTCTTTGCACAACTATTTCTGCAGTTTCCTGTGTGTGCAACAACACAACAACACAAAGCCTTTGAAATACTGTCCAAATTGTGGTCTGATAACTTTTTTTTTTTCCTGTTATTTCTTTCTAAACTTTTACATTCCGACTTCTAGTTTGACCTTTCAGAATAACTGTCAAGATTTCATGATGAACAACACATTTGTTTCATGCCTTTAGTTTTGCTCCGGGACTTCAGACCGGAGGAGGTCACAAGTCAAGCATGGAGGAATACACCCTTTGGTGCCCCTGAGGTTGTTATATATATATATGTTTTGTTTTTAAAGTGATATGTTCATCCAGGAAATACCCGTGTTTGTTCAAAGTTGGGAGGAGACCTGAGGCTGCATCTCCATTGTTGTGATGGGACTGATGACTGAGTTCATGCAAAGGCCCTTTTTACAGAGCTGGACTGAGCGAGGAAGTACATATGTGATATAATCAGCTACCAAGAAAAACAAGAGGGCCACTGTTTGAGCATCATGAACTCATAGTTTCCTTCCTTTCATTGAAACAGAAAGTCTAAAAGAGGACAGTACTTTCCTTCCCCACCTTCCTCAATCAGTTTCTTCCCTTCTATTAACCGTTACTTATTCCCTTCAAGCCCAAATGTTCTTGCAGCCTCAGCCGAGACCACTGGGACGGTAACGCAGGCGTATTTCCCTGACGGGAGCCATCTGCCTGCCTCTCCCCTCCTGTCATTAGCCCATCTCTGAGATGATTCCCAACACATATCATTGGCTGCAATCTGTCTGTCTGCCTTTATCGCCAACCAAACATCTGAACAGTACAACTCTCTGATGGGTGGAGGGCTGGAAACTTCTCCTGCCCGTCTGCCTCCTCTGCTACACCTCCTCCTTCTGCTCCGTATTACACCTCTTCATCTCTCCCCATCTCCGGTTAAAAACTTTTTTTTTTCTTCCGCGCTTTTGTTTTATTTTCCAACTTGTCATCTCTGATCCCGCTCTAATCTCGATCTCTCTGTGGCCTTCCTGCTTCTCTCTTTCCTCGTTTCTTCCTCCACCCCTCTCCAACCACCACCACTCCCCCCCCCGTCTTCCCATTTTCGTTCCCGCTGGCAGAGTGCAGCCATATATTCGCCTGTTCCTGCGAGGGAGTGAGCGATGTGCGTGTCGCCCACGGTGGCAGAGGGAGCAGCAGAGCCTGACGTGAACATACGCTGTGAGAGCTCCCATTTATAACTCCTTCTCCTAATGAACAACGCGCTGAATGCAACACGGATGCAATTACCTTCAGGAACTCATTTTCATAAGGATAAACAAAAGTGCTTGCTCTTATCACAAAGTGGAAAAGTCAGAATGGATGCTGATGGGCTTTTGGCACACGGAAAAAAAAAAAAAATTATAGGAAATTGAACTTCCATGCTAAAGAGGCTAGCACTTGGACTGTGGTGCATTTTGCCATTCTGCGGCTTCAAGTCTGGCAAACTGAAGCCTGGGGAGTCACAGCCAGCTTTGCCATCTGCATCTCCAACCTCATGTTGTGTGTCAGCGGGCAGGTTTGCACCTCCCTCCCCTGCTCCACCATCATTACCGCGCCACCTCCATTGTGCTTGGTCACGTGCGACTCGATCAAATACTCAAATGTTTTTTTTGGCTGAAGGTTTACAAATTTGCTGAATCATTTTCGGTCCCTGTGCTAATTTCTCAAGCACTCTTTCGCTTTCTGTTGCATGGCGGTGAATGTTCAACCAGACAGAAAACTCATCTGTTATATAATATAAATGAAATATATGCAAACTTCACAGAGCACAACTTCAACATAGAGTTAAAGAAAATGCTTAAAGATGGATGTTGAACGTTAGGAGCCACTCTGCACAGGTGTGCATGTCTGTTTAGAAAATTAGACAAAGCATAATTAATCCTCAAGCTTCAGAGCTCAAGCCGCCAGTTGTCAGCTTTTTTTTTTTTTTTTCCCACCTGCTGCACACCCCCTTCTTCCACCTCACCCCGAAATGTACGCAGTAAGGAGGCGTCAGCAGGTTAATTAGCAGGAAGAATATAGTCGGGGGCTTGGAGACGGTGGAGACAAACAGGAGGCACTCACTCTCCTTGGCCCTTTTCTTGCTGGCAGATGCTGCCACTGCCAATGGCACGACCCCACTCAGCACACTTCTGGAGACAAAAAAACAGACATTTGGAGAGACAGGGAGACAGTTGGAGCAAAATGGATGACTAAAGAGATTTTATCAGCCCCCCAAAAAAGGGATTTTTTATCTCGCTGGCGTTTATGCCCGTAAAGCTCCTCGGTGGTGGGATGGTGGTCTGCGGGGCCATATGGCTGACTTGTCTGGTGAGGTGCTGTAGTGAGAGACAGAGAAGTCGTCTCATTCTCACTGAGCCGGCTGAAGGACCCCAAGGTCGTATGGTGAAGAACAGTACATGATTGAAGGCAGCAGGACTGTAAGTGATGGATGATGTGTGTGTTCTTCTTCACGATGCCGGTTATGAGTTACCATGAGTGATCGTGTAAACAGGTTTTATTACAAAAGATACAGCAGATCGAATGTTTGTCTGTAAGCTGTGCAGCGCGGCTCCACCACAGCTGTGTTGTTTTGTCCTTTTGAGGAGGAGCTGGGAGGTGGGAGGCAGGCGGGTGGAGGTAAAGGTCTTTGACAGAGTGGCTTCATTACCTCAAGTGAAGGGCAATCTGGCTTCAAGGAGAGAGAAAGAGAGAGAGAGAGAGGGAGAGAGGGTGAGAAATAAAGAAAGAAAAGAAAGAAAGAAGGAACCAAGGAATCACCATATGTTCAAATTGGACAATTCGAGTGCACGATTACATTCAACGCCAACATTTATTGCCAAGAGCTAATTTTTGGCCTGCATGATTCATCCAGTTTCAAACTTGTTTAACTATATAATTGCTATATTTGTCCACATACAGATAATGCAGAAAGAAACCACGGCAATTTTTTCCACGCTAAAAATGTCATGAATGCAACACAGGGTTTCACGGAATCGTTAAATACTTGTCAGGCAAAAGGATTTGGATTAAAAAATGTAAAACGCCTCAAGCTACGACAGCGATTATTCTTCCCTGTCGGAACAACTTCTCAGTACATTGATCCCATCTCGCCATCTTCAGCTTCCAGCAAACAAGAAGTGAGGCTGTTACAGGCATTACTCCGCACAACTGTAAAGGTTCTGGTTACATTATAAAAGGGGGCACACACACACACACACACACAAACGATGGAAAAAGTAAGCCATACCTCTATGGATAAAGCTTTGTCGATGGAGTAATGGGCTTTTTCTAGATGGCAAGGGACTTTAATATCCTCTAAAGAGGTTAGAGCTGTAGACTGGAGAGTGAAGTATACGGTGCAGTGTGGGGGGATGGGAAATGCCAAGACAGACTGTAAAGCATCCAGAGACTGCCTCCAGTTTAGCATTCATGATAAATTGATGTCTTTGTCTTCCTTTTCTCCTTCTTTTTCCTCTTCTTTTAGCCTCCTTCTCTGCTCTCCCTGTCCTTGCCTGTAAAAGGCGGGTCACTTGGCATACTCAGCGCAGAGTAATGATCTGTCTATCAGCGCTCGGCCAGTGGCCACAACTCATTCAGCTGTAGAGGCAGTGGGACGTGGGAGGAAGGGAGAAATCTAATGGGTATAATCAATGCTACTATATCTGATGACTTCATCCGCTCCTGCCTGTTTGGTTTGATTTAACAGTTCATAATTCCAGCAATGAAAATACGGTAAATACAACAGTGAATCAATGAGAACATAAACCATGTCGTGGTGGTGGTGGGGGGGAAGCGTTCGTGGTCAGTTGAAGGGTACTCCTGGACAGAATACAAGCCCAGGCAGTCAGGTGAAAGCGATGCACGAAGGCATTCTCATCTTCTGGCTGGTCTCACGCTCTGCTGAACATCATCAGTGTAGAATTACACCTCAAACTGAATCAAGACACAGCGCACTTTTTAACAGTTCCTCCCTCCACCTACCTGCTCTGTACCTGCAATATCTGTCATTATCGCAGAACAGAATGAAATTCATCTGCCGCGGACGGATCGCACCATCCAAATGAAAACTCACCGGGCCGACGAAACGACATTTTGAGACATATTTTTTACGGCTGGTAAAATGTAGCCGAGCCGTGATGCAGGCTAGATATCACCTCTCCTCTGCTGCTCATTTCACAATGAATCAAAATAAAATAAGTCAACTCAGACAATATGAAACCAAATCTTTCTCTCTCTCTCTCTCTCTTCTTTTTTTTTTTTTTTTTTGGAGGGCTTTTTCCGGCACTCTCTGTGTGAAGCAGGATGTCCCTAACAAGGCATGGCATTTAGAAAGAATAATAGTAACCTAGCGTGCTCTCTTCATGAATCTCGGAGCTGATGCGGTACAATTCCATTAGCCATCCTCCTCCAGCTGAGAGCTCTTTGTCTCTCATTCATCACCAGCTGCAGCACAACACAGAAACAACAGCGCTGAAAATTAACTTTTCCTGCCCCACTCCGCCATTCGTTTGTCTCTCTCCTCTCACCTTCTCTCTCCCCTCTCAAACTTTCTCCATCATAATTAACCTCTAATTCCTGCAGCTTCTGTTCCACGTGCGAATAACAAATAGGAAACAGCGTCTTCCTGTGACATCTGGCCACAAGCTGCTCCTTCATGATACCACAGTTACAAGTGAGAGGGCTAAATATCAACACCAGCAGCAACGACTCCGGTCCAATCCGCTGAAACTGAAGCAACTTTTTCCATTAAAGTTTAATTTCAAATGGCTCTTTTATGGGAGAGCGGCTCATTTTGTGTTTTGTTATGCTCATATAGGATAACTCTGGTTTTCAGGGCTGCAAATAAAGCATCTTAAAAGTTCTACATCATGCGGAGTTGCCTTGTTTTTTCCATGCAAAACAACACAAAACTGAGTGTAACTCACTGATGGAATATCAACACAGCTTATGTGAAATACACACTGAGTACCTGCAGTTGATAGGAAATTCACTCCCTCCTTTTGTGCTACTGTCCTCTCTCAAATTCAAATTTCCTCCGCTCCTCGATCTCACTCTGTTTTCTCACCCTGTCTTCCTCGCTCCCTGCCTTTCACCTTATTTCTCTATTGAGGTATCGCTCTCTCCTTTTCCCTTTCCTCCTCTTACCTCGCCGTGCTCTCCATTTGCGGATTGAGTGACAGATTTGGTTCGTGGTTCAGACGGCGAGAGGCTGGTTCTATTTCACGGGTTTCAGTCTATTCCTTTTGGGTCATGACTCTGACAGTTGCAGTGTGATCTGAGTTTCTACTCCACCTCATAATGTTGTTTCAGACTATCGTACAGTCAGAGTCTGTCTGGACAGCTAAAGACTATATATGCCGGTGTCACAGCATATGCAAAGAGGGGCTCTGCAGACACATAGGGAATATCCTATTATAGTTAATAGTCACCGTGAGGAAAAAGACAATCACCAACTCTGCCTTTTTCATTTTGCACAAGAGATCACCTTTGTGTGCACACAAACACACACACACACACACATCTGCATGTACTTATTGAGCCCTCATCACATTGAATCAGACTTTTACTCCCCTCAGAATTTTTTATCGTTAGTTTTCCTCATTTTTACTGTCACTGAAATTCATTTGTTTTGCCCACTGTGCTCTTGTTAAGTGTGCAAATCTGAGTTGTGTATGAGATTCCCACTGTGTGTGTGTGTGTGTGTGTGTGTGTGTATGTGTGTGTGTATGTGTGGGTGTGTGTTTGTGTGAGTACACAAATGTAGACCTCACTGACTCCCTTGTGGGCCACTGGACGGTCATAAACACAAGGACACGTTAATTAACAGTTGTGTGAGGGGGAGTTTCATCCCGGAGTGGCCGTGCATCCATGTGTGCACGATGGGGAGGAGAGTCGCTGTCTCTGAAGGGCAAGAGGCAGAGCAGACCCTGGCAGCTCGGGGAGTGGAGCCGGTCCAAACGGTCCTTTGGCCCATTGTTATGCACGATAATCCAAAATCTGGCAAGCCGCAGAAGCACCAGGTGGTCCCGTCAACACACAGAAGAAGAAGATGAACCAAAAACAGGAGCGGAGCATGCTGGTCCGGCCCTGATGCTCCAGCTGACAGACCAGGATAAGACTGATGTGTGTCAGTCAACTGTTAAATAAGATGGCACTTGTTTTTTGTTGTTGGTGCGTTTCTTTGTGTATCAGTTAGATGCATGTGGTTATAGTAGATTTTTTTTCCTCCCAGGAAAGATGTAAGCTGTGTGGAGTGTGATTGTCTGCACAGGGTGGTATCCCTGTAAATAAAGATTGCTGTGTAAAATTGCTCTGACAAGCACTGACTGAATCCAGCTCTAAGTGGGTGTGAAGGACAGAGCGATTTCCAGCGAGGGGCGAGACTGTACCACATTTCTGCAACCTCAGGGAATGTCCACTGCTGCAGCTATAGTAAGCACAACAACAACAAAAAAAACAACAACACATGACCTACATGCATAAAAACCCTAAATCCACCGATTCAAGCTGCTGATGTGAGCTGACAGAAGCTGAATGGGCAGCCAGGAAAACAAGTGGGGGGAAAACAAGAAAATAGACTTTTGAAGCAGATGACTTCTCACCCATCTTTGGTCACATATAACTGGCTTTTTCTGACATGTCCGGCAGCAAAAAGAGCTAAAATGTGAGTTTTGCCCTTGAGGATGTCGGAGCTTCCACTTGATACATCGAATGGCCTAAAGTGTGCTTACTGTTTACCTCTGTGAATGTGTGCACACATGCTCAGAGCAGCCTTGGAGTGTCTCTGATGGCTTTGAGATACATATGTTTGTTCTCCGCAAGGCCCCGGTTATAAGTGATCAAGCCAAGCAAAGCTCTCATCGCTCACAGGCTGCGCCCGTGCCATTACTCAGCCCTGATCGGCTGGATCTCCACCTCCCTCCCTATGAGACAGGCAGGAGGAGAAATGAGCGGAGATAAACAACCAAACAGCCAAATTCAAAGTGAAGAGGGAGAGAGGGAGACACGCAGAAGGGGAGGAATGGGGGAGTTAGAAGAAAAACAGAAAGATGCAAGAGATGAAAGAGGGGTGAAATGCAAATCATTTACCTGGAGAACAGAGTTGCTTTTCTTGTGTTCGTCTCCCGAGAAAATAACTAATTGATCTGTCCACTGTGCGATTACCTCTCATCACAGGCTGATTGACTGTCTGCCACATGTACTCACTCTCTCTGAGCGCTCAGATGCACGGGGCATCCGTCTCTATCAAACACACACACACACACACACGGTGTGCGCGTGTTTCTGTGCGTGCCATCACATGCATGGTCCCTGACAGGCACCTATCACACCTCAGCATCACTCGGCTCCTCCTGCAGACGGAGGAAAAAGAGGCAGATAGTGGACTTTGACAAATGATGACAGCATCGTTTAGACGGGAGATGCCGAGATTGTGACCAAGTGAGAGTCCCAGGCAGGCTGACACATAGTGTGGGGTAAAGGACGTCCCTGGATGAAGTGGAGCCAGAGACAATCACTGGCACACGCAGATACATTTTCAAACTGCATTACCAGCCGAGAAGATGAAAAACTGACAGGAGAGCGAAGGCCTGCTGCTGAAAGTGCTTTAAGATTGATGCTGCTTCTTCTCGAAGGTCCCCACTTCGGTTTGTTATTATGTGACATTGTACCAGGAGTGGTTTGCACAAGTTTTTTCCAACTATAACAGAAAAGAATTTAGTGGAATTGTTTCGGGGTCATGAGCGTGGCATCGGGCAGTCCGCACAGCTCGGGGTTGACCCCAACGGCCTGGCCGTTTCAGAGTCAACTGCTCCGCGGTTGTATGCTGAACGAGTGGTCAGCCCGGCCTGAGTGGAAAGCCCAACAAAAGGAAGGAAAGCAGGAGGAGAGAAAAAAAAAAATTCATCCTCTATCAGCTGAGTGTGACCCACAGTGCAGAGACACAAGCGGCATATTTCATAACCCTGGCGGACATGCAGAGAAATTGAAGTCACACACCCTGAAGATTTATGTCTGCTTTTCACCGGCAGAATCAAAATGTGTTATCCGGCCCGCTCTATGCTTCAAATAATATATATTTCTGTATTCATACTTTGGAATACATGGAATGTAGATATATGATCAGAGTTTGTGCTTGTTGAGGATCCAGAGGACAGCTGAGTCTACTGTAAAAGATAGTCTGCGGTACATTTCAAACAATCCGAGCCACTGTGATGTAATTAAGGCTTGCTTTGGTTTGATGTCTGTTGACAATGTGAATCTGACGTGCTGCACGCTTCATGCTCTGGCGTTCACGGATGCAGAGTGAGTTCGGGGGATAGGGCTGTCAGAGGCTCGGTCAGAACGACTGCAGGGTCAAAGGTCACGTTGGGGTATGGCTAGTCAAAGGACAGCAGCTCTGAGCAGCGGCGTACAGTGCAGCCGGCTGGCTCGGAGCTGTGTACGTGGGCGGAGGATGGGTCCTGTGACTGTCTATTTTTTGTTGTTTTTTTTCATCACTCCCCGCTGCCCACAAGATTGTTATCATCCTGGCTTATTCAGTCTGAAGGGGCCCCAGTGGATGGAGTGGATGTAAATCATCCAAGCGTATATGGATGGGGGCTACCCCTCGAGGAGAGGCCGATGATGTAAACTGAAACTGACCCGATCTGAGTGGTCGATTCTTACTCCTCATGATCTTGTTTTGCATCTAAGAAGTTTCAGCCACAGACGTATTGCTTTACTGCGCTGCATTAAAAACCGCTCAGTGCTAGTGCTTTAACTGAGAGAGATTTTCTACAAGACAGGAAATGGAATAAATACCAAACAGTGGCTAATTTCTGGCAGTGGCAGATTTCTTTCTAATAATAACAATAATTATCGTGATTTTTATGGAAATTTTACGAACCTTTGTGTGCCTTTTTCGGTTTCTTCCAGGAAACATGGAAACAAAAGCAGAGGAAAGGGGTTTTAGTTTAAAGGACCCAGCTGACAAAACGAACATCTGGCATCTGTTTCCTTTTGCAACTTTTCTCCAAAGTCCCAATCTCCTCGCTATCCTTGTAAAACTTTTAGCAACATGCAGGAGTCAAACAGGAAGGAAAAGAGAAAAACAGAAAACGAATGCGAATGCACAGAAACACAACCCTCGCAAACAAAAGACAGACTTGAGCAGATCTAAAGGGCTCAAACGCCGAAACAGCCAACGAGCTGGAGTCTATTTATGCAAGAGAAAATGTAGCTGCTGACCCTGCATGCGAACCCCGTAACCTCAGCATAACCTCTGATATTTTTCTGGGAAGTGGTGTCAATGTTGCTATTGTAAGTGGAAACTAGAGACACATAAACATGCTTCTGCTCTTCCTCCGAAGCCTCTAAGCCTTGACGGCTACCTGAAGGTCACTTTCCCCTCCAACAACACAACATGCAGCTTCCTGTCGTGACATGCTTTTCCTCCCCCGAAGCTGAAGCTTTATTTTCAGTGCAATGCCATGCTGGTGTCCTGAGTTACTTCTCCACGTTTATTAGCGGCTGACAAACTGAACAAGTGTCTAGCTGCTGTCTTCAACTCTCCAACCATTCATAACTACCACCCTCCACCACTTTTGTCGCCGTGGTGCTCCACACCAGAATCACAGGTAACAATGGGGGAATCAGAGGGGAGGCATGGTGTAGGCCGTCTCTCTGCAGCTTCTACTAATGAGCTGTAATCTGGAGCAGCAGGAGGCAATGCCTGCGAAGGAAATTGCTGTTGCTGGGTACATTCGTTCACAAACAGAGGAGGAGAAATCAGATCTTCGCTGCTCATTTCCTCGAGTACAAAGGAAGCAGAGGGAGATGGTGTTTGAAACGACCTTCGTGAGCCTTCTCTGTCATGCAGCGGGGAGGGTGAGCAGGCTGAACAGGTGTGTGTGTGTGTGGGGGGGGGGGCTGTAAAACTTCAAAAGTGGCTGCTCTCTGTTAAATTTGCAGGTACAGATAGCTGCTGGACTGCCCTCCTCCTTTTTTAAGTCCCTGTGCTGAATCTCCTGCCAGCTACTTTTCTCCATCCATCCCTTTTTTTTTGATGAGATAAGAAGAAACGCCTCTCTCACCTGCTCTGTCAGACTTACAGCTCAGCAGACCCCACCTCATTCAAACTCCCCACCTCATCCCCATCACGTGTCCTTGTGTCTCATCACCCACCGTATGTCTGCGATGTTTGCGCTCCGGCTCAGAGCTGCTGGCAGGAGGGAAACAATGGAATTGGTAAACAAAACTGATAAGTTTAGAAGACCAAAAAAAAAAAAATGTCAACGTGAAATGATCCCTGTTATTCATCCGCAGCCTTGAAAACCGCCACGCTACCTGCGTGAGGAGAGACAGAGGTAATATGTTTCAATGACGGCGCTGACTGCTCAGGAAGGAGAAGGTTTATGTCCACAGCAGGAGCAGCGTGAGAGGAGAGAAGAAATACATTTATTTTAATTCAAACCTGCCTCGTAAAAAAAAACAAAAAAACAACAAAAACAAGTGTCACATGGATACCAAAGGAAAACAAAATGCTTTGAATACCAAAAAAGAAAGATGTAAAGTGGTGAGAGCAAGACAGAAAGAGAGAGAGAGAGAGAGAGAGAGAGAGAGGGAGCAACAGGGAGAAGGAGACAAGAGGCTGAACAGTCTTTTCCACCT
>JAQNCA010000001.1:27470122-27489436 GCA_029783725.1 Acanthurus tractus | reverse complement strand
CCAAAGGAAAACAAAATGCTTTGAATACCAAAAAAGAAAGATGTAAAGTGGTGAGAGCAAGACAGAAAGAGAGAGAGGGAGAGAGAGAGAGAGAGAGAGAGAGAGAGGGAGCAACAGGGAGAAGGAGACAAGAGGCTGAACAGTCTTTTCCACCTCAGGGTTGTCTGCTAAAAGCTATCTTTTCCCCTGATGACGGAGCACAGCACAAGCTCTGAGGTTGGAGAGCAGAAGCTTAAGATAGACCTGCATGCACACACACACACACACACACACACACACAAGCAGTCCTCCTTTAACTCCATCAGTCTTTTCACTGTTCATTTTCCCCCCCTCCTCTTCCCATCATTTCCCATACAGTAGCTTTGCCTGGCCCTTCACCCGGCCTGTCAACACTTCGTTAGCAGGCATCTGTTAGTAAGTAATCTCATCTTTCTGCAGCAGAAATACTCAGACTCTCTCTCTCTCTCTCTCTCTCTTTCTCTCTCTCTCTCTTTCTCTCTCTCCCTCTCTCTCTATCTCTCTCTCTCTCTTACAATTCTGCTACCCAAAAGCAGGAAACAAGCCAGGCAGCCGCGGCCAGCCTCGGCCCCAAACAGAATCAGTCCTGCTTTATTACATGTCAGCATCTCTTCCTTTCATTTTTTTGTCTGGGGAAGAGATTATGCCTCAGGCCAAAAAGGGATGCAGCAGCAGGGGAGTGAAAGAGGAATGGAGTCTATGATGAGAGGGAGAGAAGAGAGGCGGGGGGAGCTCTGGATCTTTCATTGCTCAAACCACAGGTGTTTCTTTTAATACCTTTGCTTTGTTGGTGGTGATGAGGAAATGAGGGGGAGGGTCCCCCCCCCCATTCTTCTTCTTCGTCGTCCTCCGCTCCGTCGTCCCTCCAGGACTCCGGCACACTCTCTTGATTTTTTTTCTCCATTTTAGACAAAGCCAATTTTATCACCACTTTGCAACATATGGTGCCGCCCTCCCCTCCAACTCGCCCGTCGACACGCGCACAAAGGGCCACTTTCTCAATATATTTCGGCTCCAGCCATTACGAGATTCATCAAAAATTAAAGCAGCAGTCAAGGAAGGCTGCGGGAGAACAGAGAACTCCTGAAACGCGATTCACGCTGCAGATACAAGGCGGAGGAGATGAAAATCTGGTCTGTTTCGCCATATTCATACAGAACCACGCTTCCACATATGGTGGGGAAAAACTCGGTTGCCCTGTTTGTAGTTGACAGGCTGTTACGTGTGACTCACTATGTTCATATTCAACACGCCGAGCTGCTGCCACCCGCCCTCCTTTTCTTTCTCATCTCACTTGGTGATAAATACGAGTAATAACGGAGATACATTAGCAGGAGATTGTTTTTTTTCTCATTTTACTGGGAGACAGAGATAGATATTGATCATGTGGTGAGACATTGTCTCGCTGGGCCAATCTGTCTTACACTGCAACTGGCAACGCATCAACTGTAATGTACAGTGCTACAGGGGGAGAATCACTCTTCTCTATATGGAGATATTTAGTCTTCACATTTAGCATAATGTCAGATATCAGACCCTTTGTGAACCTCATACAAATACCATGCCGAGCAGGTTATAGATTTTCCACCAGTAATCTTCAGATTACTTGTAGTAGTTG
This sequence comes from Acanthurus tractus, assembly GCA_029783725.1. Classification (NCBI taxonomy): domain Eukaryota; kingdom Metazoa; phylum Chordata; class Actinopteri; order Acanthuriformes; family Acanthuridae; genus Acanthurus; species Acanthurus tractus. Next base: position 27,487,800 of record JAQNCA010000001.1, on the reverse strand, counting down.
GACATTATGAGAAAAACATCTTGACCTTGTGCTTCTCTCCTTGCGATCCGGTTATCTGCATACAGATTCACTAATGCAATATCTTATTCATGCTGTCCGAAACTTGGAATCACTCACTTTCAGTCCAGCGGTTGTTATGCTAATAAATCCTGCAGACAGATCTTTGCATCTCATTCCTCCAGCGACACACAGGTACGACCCAGAGCCGCATATCATGCATCCTCTCTGTTGTCCAATATCATTTGCATAATGGCAACGCTGACTGTTTATTCATGGTTATGGTGCAGCGCAACATAATACTGTAGGATTATGAAGCAGCGGTGCATTACTGTGACAAAAACTAAACTCTGTGAATATGAACACAGCGGTTTGACAGGCAATCTGGACACAGAAGGCACCCCTGTCAAAAAAAAAAAAAAGAGAGGAGGAGATTATGTGGGAACAGGCGAAGATTTTTACAGCTTCTGCAGCAGCAGGAAGCACCTGCACCACAAGTGACCTGCCGGATGTGTCTGTCAAATCTGCCTCCTTGGTGGCAGCCAAGCGTGTGTGTGTATATTTATATATATGTGTGTGCACATGTGCATGAAAGAACCATGGTCAAATCTTGTTGAATGAGTCTGCACACCTGTCTGCATTTGCAAGACAGGCAGATTTGTTTGCGTGCACTTGTACCTGTGTGTGTGTTTGTGTGTGTGTTTGTCCAGACTTTGAAGGATAGACAGAGCTTATACACAGGTCAAGCCTGAAGGCAGCCAGGAGGATGTGTGCACTGGGCTGTGACCACCAACAGTTGTGCAGGCCTTTACTGTCTCCATCCCTTTATTTCTCCTTCCTCAACATCATCCCACCCCCCCCCATTTTTTTTTTTTTTAGAGCAAGCGAGGACACAGATGGTCTCACTCTCTCAGCCATGACTGTCCACCGGCAGAAACATTTCCATGTTTACTGCTCTTGGCTCAACAGGTAAACCTGGAGACGGAATATCAGAAATACAAACAGTTTGCTCTACTTATCTCTTCCTTATTGTTTGCAGTAAAAACACAAATTCAGGACATAAAATGTGTCACATGAATCAAAATGTTAAATACATCTCTCTTATTAGACCTGCAGCAGCAACCATCCATATCTTTATTCTTTCGAGAAGAAATACGCGTATGTCTTTACCCTAAAAATGATTTATTTAAGATTTTTGACTAACCTAAGTCCCTGAAACCCAGGAAGAAAAAGTGGGTGGAGATAATAGATGGATGGAAGGACGCTCTTATCTTTTTACATTTGATGGAGAAGGTTGAGTTGGAGCCAGTTACTGTTTATTTTGCTTATATATTGCAAAAGAAATTAAAACCAGCTGCTGACATTTTTATTGTTTATGTTTTATTCATGATTTTGATGCATGAAATTACAAAAAAAAAAAAAGAATGGAGAAAAAAATTTAAATCTATACCGCCACAAAAGGCAGAGCAGTACTGTAAACAGACCCAGACAAGTCTGAGACAGATGTGGATTTTTACAAAAATAGCTGCAGCCAACTGTCTGCAAGATTCTGCCTTATTGCCTAAAAAAGACAAAGAAAATTCTGCTTGTCCTCCTGAGAAATATGATGGATTCCTTTACCTACAAAATAAATCACATTTTTGCCTCTTTAACTGTTACGCTCTCACCCGAAGCATATTGTTTGAACTTTGTAGAGTCTCTCCCTTTTTTTTTTTTTTTTTTTTTTAAGCTCAGGGCTGGTGGAAGGTACCAAGTTTTTTGGACAAAATCCATTTTGGCTGTCAGACAAAGGAGGAATGTTCTGCACTCATCATAGTGGAGACACTGTGAGGGAGACATTCATAACAGTATGTTTTTTATGTCTGATTTATGAGTTTACATGAGTTTGTGTATACGGTATGCCGTCATTCACAGATAAGAGGCTTTTAAGTGCAACTACATATAAATAGCATTCAACTGATAAGTGTTTTAAAGTATTACATTGTTGTTATATTAATAGGGATACTGTTAGTCCACTGCATTGGAATTTTTTAATAATAACTGAGAATGAAGCAAAGCTTTCATTCCATTTTCACATCCAAGTTTTTCCGTCAGACGAAACCAACAAACGCACGTGTTTACATTAAGAAAAGGTCACATGGTAAATATTCGAATATAACATGCACAGAAGTCAGATTTTACTTATGTGACAAGAACCTGCAAATACAGGAGGAGTTATTCACCAAACCATTTATTCCTGAGCCTGAACATGGGGGCGGGGGGGGGGCAGGGGAGGTGTTTTAAATGGATTCTTAAATGATATATAAAGCAGTAAATCTTCATGCATGGGGAGCTGCACAAAGCACGCTAGCGCTGCCAGGTAAAAAATAGAAGGGGAGGGGGGCACGTTATTTACGGTGACGATGACACTTCTTTTTCTGGTTGAGAAGCTGGTGGGTGAGCTCCAAGTGCACACAGCAGGTAATGAGAAGACGTCTGCAGGGAAAAGTTTCCATTCACCAGTTAATTGTGGAGCACTGACACACATTTGTACACATACAAAAATACACTTACACATAACAGTAAAATGCAATCAGAAAGACAACTTGAACACATTCACAGAGAAACAAGAATAAGAAGGAATAACGTTGACAAGCAAACATTTGCTAATGACAAGTACTGTGTACTAAACATATGAGTTAAGTGAGAAAACTTAAATTTGAAACCCTCTCTGCCTTAAAAACAGCTTCTACCGATCCCGACTTGAAACTGGACTCACCCCTCTAACATGTCAGCACACCAGCTATAGGTTTGTCTTTAAATAAACACTGATATACCGATACTTCAGAGGCTACATGCAGAGCAGCTGCAAAGCTAGGCTGTTAGGTGTCAGAGATCATATTCATGCCCAACATCTTAAAAGCCATATCAATATTCCACGTCCATCCAAGTGTCTGGCCCTGAGAGATGATTGATGTGTTTCTGTGGCAGTGGTTAGAAACGGAGCCCGGGGAGACGCAGGGGCAGCAGTGAGCGAGCTTTCCTGCCCGAATAACACAGAACTCCATTTACCCACAACATAAACACACAACAAGACAGATCACTCAGCTGGTCCCTGCATTAACTACTGCGTGCGTATTTCTTCGTGTCATTGCTGATGGATGCATGCAGAACATGCAGATGGGGAACAAAGCGAACGCTCGGATGATTTCGTGGAGGAAATTTAAAAATGTCGAGCGTTCATTTGGCTGCAGACACAACTAGTTTCTAATAGCACTTAAAATGACCGTGAAAATTTAGCATTCAGGAGACAGTGCAGCCCACCAACTTAATCATTTACAAAAACCATTATGTGAATGCGATCTGAGTCACGGTCCCGATGCAAAATGGACAACCTAGGTGCAGGCTGCATAATTACAATCATCTGTTCTTGATGTTTGCAACATGGCAGCAAATGAAACATACAATATTATATATGAGAGAAATGACTCAGTCATGTCTACATTGTTGCAGATGAGATACTGCAGAAGCAGAGCAGATCATTTTTGAAAGAATATTAGTCCTTATTAATATTAGGAACACTGAAGGTATTTTGAATCCATCTGTATTTTTATTTCTTTCATCACTCTGTGGGCAACTTTCCAGTTGAGGTGAGCCAATTTTGAATATATCTGAATGCATTTGTCTGGCTGTACCTAAGGCCATCATGCCTCAGTTAAAATAGAGACAACATGTCACTTGAAAATGTTTTGATAAATATTAAAGTACAGCAAAGCCCACAGGGCACAGAGTAAGCCAAGGCAACACGAGCAAAATGAGAGAGAGAGCGAGGGGAGGGGAAGTAATCACAGAGATGAGTCCACGGTATCCAACATTTATAACGCTGCCTCGGTAAAGACACATGACAGGTTGTTTAGGAGATATAAGTAATTCTCGGTTTCTATAAACATGGGATCAAACCTAAACGACATATTTTACAGAGGCATTAAATGTTTCGCACCTTTAAAACTCGCAGGTTTGCCTTAAAAAAAAAAAGCATGAAAACACCATAAATGTTTTATTTTCAAAATAACTCGGAGCTTTATAAGGACAAAAAAGATCCTTTTTTTTAATGTTGTTCCTGCGACGGAGCAGAGAACAGTCACAGTCTGAACTTGCCCCTGCGTCTCTGACAGTGACCTTCAGGGTCTCACATCTTGTCTATTCTCATTTCTCAGTCTGAACCTGAGCATGAACGTCTCTCTGTGCCAGAGTCTGAACTTTCACCTGTCTTTGTGTGAGCCTGAGCCAGTTTCTGCCTCTGAACCTGAGCCTGAGACTGCTCGAGTTTGTCAGGGTGGCACTGAATTGGTTTCTGCTTTTCTACTGTCTGAGCTATTTTTTAGGGAAGAGTTCTGCTTTTTTAGCTTGTTTGTTCAAGAGTCACCAACCCAAGCTCGAGTCTATCTGTCAGTACAAGCCCATATTCTTATTCTTAAGTCTCCAGTCTCTTTACCAAACAGATTTCATGTTGACTCACCGGTGCCTGCTTCCACTTACCCTCTCACAGCCTTCACAGGATATGTTTGCTAAGCTTTGTTTTCAGTTTGTCTCCAGCTGTTTCCCACACAAGTGGGTACCATAGAGTTTCCCCTCAAGCCCTGTTTTTCTAACATCCAGTCATTTTAGAGCCTTGTTTCCTTGAGTACAGGTTCTCCCTTGGGTTTTGTGTTCAGGTTAACAGTCTGTTGTTGCAGCTTTCCCTTCTGGGTCTTTCACCTGCTGCTCCTGCCTTGCTGCCATCCTTGCTCCATTTTTGTCTAAGATCCTCAACTCCCTGGCAGCCCTGAGAAACAACCCCGCTTTGTCTATCTACAGTGACCTCTCCAGGAATTAGGATGCCCCACAGAGCACTTAACCAACCCAACAAAGCCGTATGATTTCAGTCACTGCACCGCAGCGTGCTGCCACAACCTTTGGCATCGGGACTGGTTGTGCACATGCAGCTCGCCTTTTCATGGACTCCTACAGGATTACACTTCAGTTTCTTGGGCTCTTTCCAACTTGGTCAACATCCCCTTCTGCATCTGCATTAGTCCAGTCAAACTCATCCCAGTCTCTCACGTCTCCAGGGTCAAGTTTGTCTCAGCTTGTCCTTGGGCTCTCATCCATCGCCCACCAAGCTCAGAGCCCAAAGCCAGTTTCAGCTGTGCAGCCTAGGTCATCGGTGCCCTTGAGCTTCCATTCTCTCCGCGTTCCTCCTCCCACTCCCAGTGTGTCTGTTCTGGAAGTTTCCATTCCTGTCCTCTTTTACTTGCCCTCCATTTGCCCTCAGTGACTTTCCCTCCTCTAGAGATCATCCAACCCAGTCACCCCCCACCACCACCCGGCTGCTCCAAACCTGCCCAAGTAGATGTCTGTTTCCTTATCTGAGGCTTTGACAAATTGTGTATTTTGCTAGTTAAGCTGCCATAGCAACAACACGCTTGTTTGCTTGTTGCATATAATTTTCTATTTGCATTTCAGTCAAGCTATGTGCTGTGATTTGACTCCACTGTAAAGCCTTTTTTCTGTTTGTTTTTTTTTACCAGAATATCAGTGTTTCTTTATGGCAAGTATCTGCAAACAAGGCTTTTTATTCAAAAATGTTGCACAGCAGCAAGTTCGTCATGGGCTTTTTGTTTGGATGTGACTGTTGTGTGCTTTTGGTATGATGTGCTAATCGCATTTTGAAGGGAAAGATTACAGTTACAATACCAGAATACTTTAGCCCATCCGGAACATATCTCACCCATGTAATGTTATTACTGGATGCAATAGAAACATACTGTACACAAACCCAAGGTCATAAAGGAGGAGAAAGGAGGAGATTGTGTGTGGATGCATGTGTGTATGAGTAAATTTCTAACAAGAGACATGGGTTAGACAGAGTGGACAAGAGATACACACACACAAAAAAACAGAACAAAGCAAAAAAAAAACCCCAGAAGAAAATAGAGAAAGCTCATTCTTTTCACTTAGATGTCTAACCAGTGAGCTTTGCAGCCAAATTTAATTTCGTGCCCTCATTCCCAGACACAGAGAAAAGCTGATTGAGTTGCAGTTAGATGGCCTATTGATACAGAGTCTTTCCTGCAGACTTTCCTCTCCTGCTGTGCAGAGTATTTGGTACATCTCGCAACAATCAATGCCAATGTCCACGCTGTTGTACTGAGAGAAGAAATGCAGGTGAGGATGTACGTGAACAGGTTGTTCAGATGCTTTTTGTTGTAAAATGTCACAATCATAAAGGGACAGCACGCTTGGTTGATACCTTTGATTCACATTGCTACCATCCTCTCTCCTCGTTTTTCTTGTTTATCATTGTTAACTTACTACTGTTGCTACAAAGAAATCTTTAAAAAGAGCACAAACACACACTCACACACACAGAATCCAATGCATGCACACAAGTGATCTCTTTCAAAGAAAAAGTCACAAAAAATAAAAACAAATGATAAAAAAAACAAAATTTCTGGCCTTGAAGTTTGGATTCCAATTCACCAAAAGGAAAGAATATGCCTCTTATTACAGAACAGTGTTTGTTTGATACACATGAGCCATTATTGTGTTTTTTTGTTTTTTTTGGAGCGACACCAATAAAGCATACATTCACAAATGCTATGACTATTTTTTTCATTTTCGAAAATAATATTCTTTTACAGTTCAGAATAATCACGCTGTTACCTTGTCAGGGATTCTTTCTCTCTAATTATGTTTCACCAAGAACACCCAAGTATAGTTTCCTTCAAATCAATTGATCTCGGTGGTAACTATTCGTGGAAGTGCTGCTTCCCACAGCCATTGTTTTAGCTACAGAGCTCTAATTAACATAGCTCGATATTGAGTGTTACCTTAGCCATGATAAATAACACGAGCTTTATCTCACACACTTCTTTTCTCCTAATTGAATCAACAGAGAAATTGACATTTTTTTGTTCTTCCTGAACAGGACTTTCGATTTCTTCCTCAGTCAGATGAGAAAAGCCTCGGGGGCCGAGGTTGTCGGATGACCTCGGTGTGGTGGTACAATGAGATGACCTTGACTCTGAAAACAGGAAGGAGAAAACAGAGGAAACATCCAGTTGTAGATGTTTGTAAAGGCTTAAAGGATAAACCATGACTTCTGTATGCTCCACTGCATTGATTTATTAGGAGCAGAATATGTTTGATTGTCTAATGGTATAACCTCTGAGGCTGGAAAGACCATGGGTTAGGTCTTATTTAAGTAACTATATGTATTTTAACCTAATTAGAAAAAAAATGCTGCCAAAATAGCTGCAGAAATTAGAAATAGTCCAAAAAATGTTTGACTTATATGTAGATGAGGGTCAGTCGTTGTAATTTCACCTGTATCCCAATTATAATTTGAAGGGTTATTTTTCTGCTCCAAACTGTGGCAGCATGACAATTTAAATGCTTAATTTTAATATTTGGCTGCATAATCTTGTGCCAAAACATTTAGTTAATCTTTGATTTAAGAAAAGCCCATTAAAATCAGGCATTAAGTTATAATCGCCGTGCTGTTTACAGTCAGCTGAAAAGACACTGGTACTGACCTCTGGTGTTTTAAAACGATTTTTAATAAAAGCTGAAACTGAATTTGATGTAAAATCATTCGCAGTGTTGAAGTTTTTTTCATGGTGTGAAGCTCAGACAGTGACAGAGGGAAACTGGTTTGCAGAATATCTTGTGACAGAATCATTATTTACATTATTTGCCGTGTTGGATACACACAAACACAAACACACAGTTTTTTACTTTAATCACCAACATTGCAATATCTAACACTGCCGACTGAAGTTTCAGGCTCAGGTCAGATTTCGCGGGGTGCCCATGCCACCTGGTTACGCCCGTGGTTTTATCATCTGAAGGGGCATCTGTGAGCAACTTCCCTCTTCAGTAAGATGTCACTGCAAGGTCAATGAACCGTAACGAGCTGAACTGGAAAGCTGAGTGCTAAATGATGCAGTTATCTCTGGATAACAAAATCACAGACCTCTCCTCATTTGATATCTGGATGTGTCAGGAGGATCTGCTGCGAATATTAACCCGCTCACCTGTGTAATAGCCCATCTGATTCCACATGTAGCGTCGGAAGAATTTATTAAGACATACAACCGTCGTGGCTACTTTCATTATCCAAGCTCATATTGGATCAAAGAACAATGAATCTTATTTTAGGGTTATTTTTGATCAGTTTAATGTCTTCACTTCCTTTTTAAATACAGTCCTGGCTTTTAAGGGGCCCTCTCTGCCTGCCGAGATTTCTTTACATCCTCTTCAAAAACCACAGTGGGACTTAAAATTTCTGCGAAGGAGGAGCTGTTTGCACACTGAACAAATACAGAGAATTTAAATCCCACATTTCTCTCAGCTTCAACCTACAATTAGTGGAGTGTTTGGTCGCGTAAAGTGGGAAGAGGAGCACCAGTTCAACAGCATTCATGAAGATCCATTGATGCAGAAGCACAAAATACCTCAAAAGCAGCGGATGCTAAAATTACAGAGCTTTATATAAAGCATTGATGCCACAACAACCTGTTTTCTCATATTTAAGATCTGGAAACCCTATCACAACTACCACAACTATGTGCAGGAAATGTTTTTTTAACGTGGCAGAAACTGTGGCAACATGAAGTACAAAACCAGCCTGCGGCAACATCCAGCAGGAAGAAGGCACTAACAAGCATTTACTTCTAATTTAACAATCTCATTATAAAATAAAAAAGCAAGGAAAATTTAATTAGTAAAATCCGATTGATCAGACTTTGAACTTCAGCAAAGAACAATCTTTTTCTTTTAATAAATGAGATTTTCTTCCCTCCCAAGATGAACAACAGCAAAAGTTGTTTTAGCAAAATATCTGTAACATTGACATTCAAGTAACAAAGCTCTCTTGTGGCTGTAGAAATCATGAGAAAAAACAAAGGAGGAAATCAGTTGACATCGCTTTAATGTGACAAATGCAAAGGGAGGGGAGGCACGAGAGTAGGAAAAGGTCAACAAAAGATTAGACTTTAACACTGAAGACTGATGTTCGTGGTTTGTTTCCCATTTTTAAACTGCAGGGATGGAAATCCAGAACTGGTGTGTCCCTGTTTTCAGCCTCAGATAAATAAAAGCTGATGCCAAAACCACAAAAACTTAAACAGATTCCTATTTTTACTGAAGAAAAGAGATGGACACACACACACGTCTACGCACATACAGCGCACATATGCATACTCTGTAAATACATAGACATAGGAACACACTCACATAAACCCACTCTCCCTCTTTCTCTGCCTCTCTCTCTCTCTCACACACACACACACATACACAAACACACCCACACCCACATACACACACACACACACGAACCCACAGATGGCCTCGTGGAAGCTTTTATTGATTGGGCTGCAGGACAGAGGGAGGACACAGCAATGGAAAAATACATGCCAAAACAATTTCCTCGACAGCTGGCCTTAAAGCAACCAGTCCACCTATTAGGATAAGGTGTGGATAAGAGATACATTTGGCACTTACACTTGGCACTCTTATTTATTCACTTTTCAGCATGATATTTTGCACGAAAAAAAAAAAAATACTATTCTGTGATAGTGCAAAACAAAACATCACATCTTGCAGGGCTGTTAAAGCCAGGGAGCCCAGGCTAGAAATCACACTCCTGTTCCAGGTTGGGTGCTTGGCAGCACCCGCGCTGGCAGTATGTAATCTATCATAGCCAGACTATCTACATTAGTTCGTTCTTGGCCGGGGCGAGGGACAGTGGAAAAGGGACACGCAAAGTGCTGGCACGGAGCAAAGATGTGGCCTGGTTTTCCTTACTGATGTGTGCAGCGGCGAGATCAAGGCTCCTCAGTGCGCACGCATGCTAACAAAATAAATAATCAAAACCGAAGCCTCATGAAAAAAGAGAATGTAAGGCTGCGTCTGTTAAGGGAATGTTGGAGACTGTGTTTAAGATGAGCCGCCACGCCTAAACTGCTTGTTGGTGAATTAATGTTCCCTAATTCCTCTCAAGTGGCACAGCAGGATCAAATAGTCATTCACAATAACATCAATGGTCATTACACAGGACCAGTGATTAAGCCTGGGAGTCATTTGGGAGATTTCTAAATGAAACTTTTCTCCATTTTGCAGGAGAGGCTGGGCTCTGCATGCACTTACTGCAGGCACATACGAGTGCAAACTGCATATGGAAGTCACTCAGAGAAGCAAACTGAACGTAAAGGGACACTTACAAGGCAGCCTTTAAAGGTTATATTTAGTCTCCACGGTCTGGTAACTTCTTTTATGTTCCCAAGACTCAATCATAAACACTCTTCAGACTCCCACAATAGTTGGTGGAAATAAAATGTGCACAATTACAGTTCAATTTGCTCATATGGGTAGAAATAAATCAGCAGACACAAACTGACCGAATGAGTTTCAGGGAAATTTGTTTTAAACAGATGGTAAAAGTTTGCAAATTTTTTAAAAACTAAATCTTCACTACATTTTTTTTTGTTATTTCTCAGCTTATCTTTTCCTTTGATTTAAAGGAAAAATAAATGATATCACAAGACTTCTGGCATCCAAACTCTGCACAAATGTCATCTGCTTTACATGCACAGTATTACAAGTGTTCCTTTGCACCATCTAGCCTCTCTCTTCACCCAAAAAAACGGAATGTTCTCTGAAACTTTTTACTTGGCTGCGTGCTTTTCACATGCTCACAGACTCTGACACCAAGGACGCAATTTAATTAAGCGAGGCTTCAAACACAATTTAAACGAACAGAGAAGCTACAAACAAACAACAAGTCCAATTACAGCAGTGTTAATATGCAGGGTAAAGCAGCATTAGACTACCACACGAGTGGGAGGGGATGGGAGGGGGAGGAGGAGGAGGAGGAGGAGGAGGGTCTGGATGCTTTGATCCATGCTTGGAGATCCGACATCAACGCTGCTGCTTAGTTCAACGAGGATTCATATTAGCCGGAGAAGAATTAGTCCCGTTGGTAATCAAAGGGCTTCTTTCAGTGCTACAATCCGAAAAATCCTTTACACATAAGAGTGAAAAATATCACAGAGCCACTGCATCAAAACCCGGAGGCTGTTACATATTTGCAGAGGGACAAAAAAAAAAAAGAGAGAAAGAAATCAATCCAGATTGAGTTTTAAATGCAGCCTCAATGTTGCAGTCACAGCAGACAGAAGCATGGTACTTTTCCTGAATCCCTTTTAACATCGTGTACACGAATTGTATCGATCTGAGCACACCTGCCCTTGAACTGGCGACGGCTTCATGGAATTGCCACTATAATATTCTCTAATTTTAAAAGGGGATCCATTGAAGTTGACCGTAACAGGCCAGAGGGTGTATCGATTCTTCTGATTGGATGGCAGTGTTCTGGGCTGCAGGGAGGGAATCCAGTGATCTATGTTTTTTTACTGGTGTGCAACGTTTGGTACATACAGGCACAAACATGCACACACATGCACATGCGCGCACACACACACACACACAAACTGCACAAAAGTATTCCCCAGGAGGCAGCAGATGTGATGTGATATTAAAGTGCACAGTTTTCTTATAAATGAAACAATAGTAGTGGGGATGCTGGCTGATATTGGGTTATCTTAATGCCAGAGGCCACGTCAAACTGTGCCATTACTCCACAACACTGGAAATGAGCAGCGCACAGTGTATGAAAACTGCCCCGGGCCATGTCTACCCAACTATTGACCCAAACATGAATTTCATGTGTGTCACTGACACTCAGGCTTTGAATACATGCGTAAAATTCTGTACGGTGTGTATTTGTGCATGTATGTGTGTGTTCTCTTTTAAGATGTAGGTCAAGTGTGGCATTTTTGAATTTCAGATAAACCGAGATTTTTAAATATATAAATATGTCTTTTTTGGAAACTAATTTAAATCATGAGACTCCGAGTTCACTGTGTTTGTATGGGTGTGTGTGTGCGTGTGTAAGTGTGTTATCTTTGGGCCTCATTAAGAGTGAGTTGATGGGTTGGCAAGGTTAATAGAGATTCATAATCTAAGCACAGCTGCAACCCCCATGCTTTTATAGGCTGATTTTACACTTGTGTGTGTGTGCATGTGTGTGTGTGTGTGTGTGTGTGTGTCAGTGTGTGTTTAATCTTCATCTGTGCTTATAAACACGATTCTTGTGTGTGCTTGTCTCTTGTATTTGTGCGGCTCTGCATGTGTTCTGTAATCTGGTTTACAGGAAACACGCCACAGCCAAACACATGGTCAATTTCCCCTCCCGCTTCTATCATTAGCCTGGGGCCTAATCCTTAGTTATAATTCAGATGATGGGCCCTGCCAGTAGGGGCCCGCTAATAGGTCGCACAAATCACAGTGTGAGGCTGAGGCTGGGTCGAGGCCCAGCAAAGTCGGCCATTTTCCTTTTCTGCAGGCAGAAGGATCTCAATGTCGCTTGATTACCAATAAGGGCCCTATGAAAAGGGCAGTTTCACACACATGCAACACCCCCCCACACACACACAGACACACACACACGTGCAGAAAGGGTGGTAATCTAAGGATGTTCATGCTTTGAATACTGAGCGTGTGGTGAAATACCAAAGATGTGCAGCTGAGCAGTAAGGAGGTGGGGGTTCTGATGTTTGCCCGTGTTGAAGGCTTGCTGGATGCAGATTACCTTATTCTAGCGAAGCAATTTACTCTCCTTAAACCTCCCAAAATTAAACAAATGAGGGATGAAAGGAATTAATTTGGAAATGGAAATATAAAACCTTCCTCTCTCAATCATTTCTGTTATTTTCCAAATCCAACCTGCTTCTGTTGATTCATTTTCGCATCGTGACATTGAGTCACCTTGAAGTAGGTTCAGGCGTTTATATTGAATGAGGTCAGCTGGTGGAAACACATGCCCTTCATGTGTTAGCAACAAGATTTACAGCCGTGGTCTGATATGGGATTATCGCGGCTCTCTGGCGGGGAAGGGATGCCTTTGGATTAGATCTCACATCAGAGATTAATCCATGATAATCTGCTATGACTTGATTTTTAACAACAGGATTATTTCTTTGACATATGTTACCACTATTTAAGATCTAAAACTACATTTTGAAAGATTAACTTAGCACACACAATGTTTCACAGTCTCTCTAACTAGTCTGTGGGGATTCATGGTAAGACTTTGTTCTACATGCTGAAGGCAAAAGAATCACATTGTCTCACCTTTTTTTAGTGTGTAACTAGGAATTGGGGTGAAATTCTCCAAAATGTGAGAATATATTACAAATACTACAGATTATTTTGATTGTAGACATTAAAGCAATATTTGTGAGCATGTATTTTTGTTCTCAAAAGTCAGAAAATTAAGAAATAAACCTCAGAATTTTGGAAGATGCCAAAACTGAAATACTCACCGTAAAGGTCACTGCGAACATCAGAGTGTTCTCATATTCTTATATTCCCTTAAAGTTATTTGACTGTAAAGAAACACACATTAAAGGAAGGCAGGGATTCAATCATGCACAACAGCACTGTGGCATCATCTGGTCTTTAGTATGTGTGAAAGGAGAGGGCAATAGTTTCAAGTTCAAGAAATGATACAATAATCTATTTAACCCGACAAGCTTCACATTCGTTCTCAACACACATTCGCTTTGGATGACCAGAATTTGCCCCATTTTCCCACTTTTTCTTCCGTTCATGTTGGCTCGTTCATGGTAGATTAACTTTATGTTTTTATTACTAATTGCTAATCAATCTGACAACAAACTATTTCTTCCATACATTAATAGTCTAATGATGCTTTTATTTATATTTCATGTCTTTTCAGATGCCATGGCTCACTGAGCTTCGTGCTTTTGCTAAATTAGTGATGATATTGATTTTGGAAATTTAAGCTTTAATGCCTCCATGCACTGAAACGGACGCATCGAATGCAGAGTTTGCAATGTTGCCTCTAGAACATGATTTCAGGCATTTTTTATCCTGCATTAGCTAAAACTGCATTAAAAGAAATCATTGCCTAAAAACATCTGTTACAAGGACTGTTTACTGTAATAAATGTTAACATTGTGGGTTATAAAGTTCACCTCCCAATAAGGCGAAGAGAATTGATCAGCTGTGTGGAAACTTTGTCGGCATTAATGTTAAAGTGGCTGTTTCTGGGAATGAAAGAGCTACATGGTGGTGTAGTGTATGTTTTGTATCACCTCAGTCTATCTTAGTTTCTAACTAGATTTTCAGAATAAATCTATCACTGTGCTTTTCTGAAAAAGGTGGAAATGTTAAACTTGATACAACCTTTGCTTTCATTTTCTCGAAATTCAAAAGTCTAGTTTTTGTTGTGACAATGAAAGCAGCTGATGACTAGTCAGGTTTAACCACAAAAAACACTCCAAGGTTCGGGAGGAGATTGTGTTTTGCTAAAAAGAGAAGAGGCCACACAGCTTTTGCGTGTCTATTCCAGTCTCCAGTTTTGTCTATTGACACAAATGAGCAAAGGTCTCAAGCAGAGTCCTCTGCTTGGCGGGAGTCTCCTATGGATGTCACACTCATGGCTCTTCAGTGTGATGAAAACCTAATGTGGAAATGCTAATATTAGATGTAAGAAATGTACAAATATCTTTGGTTTGCAAAACGTAACGGAATTATAATGTGGTAACTTAGCTGTTGCTCTTCATAGCGTCTGTATTCATACATTTAAACCATTTAAGAACCTTTCATCCGTTAAGACAGCTCTTTCTGTCTCTCCGTTTTCCAGTTTCTTCATCTGCTTCTCCCTGCTGCACAGTTCATGCATGAACCAGCCCTTTCTCTGCATATGGAGAGTGTGTGTGGGAGTTGATCGGTGAAATTTGAGCTCGCACTGATACGCAGCAGTTTTTTTTATTATTGCTAAACAAATCTATTGAAGAGGATTAAATAAAAGTGGACAGAATCACTGAGGACTGAAAAGAACCGTCCTCCCTTTTGTTTGAAGACGGCTCACATTATGTTTCCTGATATATGATTCATGATATAAAACTTTACTATCATACTTTCTCCTTGGCTGCTCCAGTTGTGTCCTTGTGCCTCAAATGCAGTGACTTGGAAGCGGAGGGTTGAAACAGAATTATTGTTTAAAGAAATGCAAGCAAAAGTCACGCCGCAGTGATCAATCATGCCGACGATCAGACCGGCTTTGTATCATTCAGAACTGTTATATTACAAATGATCACACTTGTTAAACTCCCATACTGCTCTACAACGCCTACGCTAAACAACACAATGCTTGATTTGGTCTGAATAGAGGATTAACACCATAAGAGTCAAATACTGTCACCTTGTAATAACACACATTAAAACACATAAAGACACAGACAGGTTTTCCATTTTAAAATTTGTTGCAGGCCTGTTTTTCTCTGGGCAGTTAGCATGTCGTGATCAAAGTCTGAAATCAAAAGGGAAAAAGAAACACAACAGAACGAATGAAATTACAAGTAAATGTTCCCACCAAAGAATGAAAAAAGGTGATTTAAAGTGCCAGGTGTGGCGGTTTCTCCTGTGGAAAAGACGGAGCTGTAATCGGAAAAACTGAGTGTAAGAACATGCTGGAGAACATTAGAAGTTAAGTGACTGAGGGGGCCTATTAATATTGAGGGATGAGAGAAAGAACACTCTGTAATGAGTGAGCACCTGCAGCTGACTCTGGAGATGTCAGTTTGTAATTAGCGCACAGTGTTTCAAAAAAATCTTCTCAAAAGTCTTCTTCAAGTGGCGACTGAAGAAGAAACTGTGCATCTCTGGGCTTACTTCTTCCAAGTTTTGCTCGTGAGTTGCTTAGTAGATTAAACCTCGGCAATAACAACCTCATCCAGCGAGCGGAGGAAAAATGATAAGCCGCAAATTAGCACATTAATGCAGGTCATTATTATAGCTGCTGAATTTTCACAAGTGTCCGCTGTTCAGCTCTCTGCATTATAAGAAGGTATTTACAGTATAATGCTAACTGACATATAGAGGTCTCCGGAGCAGTAGTTACACAGACAGAGGAGGATTAACTGGCTGCCTGACTCTCTCCCTTACGCAAATATCCCTCTCTGTTTCATTAAGTGAATAAACCATCCCTTCACTCATTGAAAAAAGGGAGAGGCTTGCTTTTTTTTTTCCGAGGGCAGTCTGACATGACAATAAAGAGACAGAAACTTGTTCCAGGGGCAACACGGGAAAGATTCAAACTTTAATTTTCATAACGGTGGGATTACGTTAATCCCAAACACGGAGAGTGGATCTGACAAATGCTTAATGTGACTCAACAGGAATTAGGATGTTAAACATTTTAATGGTAACTGTGGCTCAGAGAGGAAAAAAAAACAGAAGTAGAAGAAGCCTAAAGTAAGAAGCTACGGCTGCATTAGTGCGAATGTGTTCTGCCTTTTTACACACACACACATAAACACACACATGCAATCAAATACCAAACTCTGTTTTCTGATTCTTCTTTGCTTCTTCTTTTCTTACTCTTTGTGCCTTAAGCAGGTATAATGGATAGATTTTTCTTTAGCTTAAGACTGAAGAGATGCATCTAAAATCAAGTCATACATATTGACCGGTACACATGCACACCGACAGATGAACACGCATCACACCTCCGCTTTATGTTTTTGAAGCTCACACAGCTGCCATCGAACACAACAGGAAATTTTCCCCTCAGTTTCTCTGTCCTACATCTATAGTCTCCTCGTTTACAAGATGAATTTTCTTAGGTTGATTAAAAACAACACAAGACGTGCAGATAGACAAAGCCCCCCACCCCCCAGTTTATCGAGTCCCTGTTTGCAATTAGATTTATTAGATTTAAAATCAATCTTCTCCTCTTCTCTGATGGTTTTCACTGTTTTCAAAGTACCAAAGCACCAAAATGCCGCCATGACGCTTCGATTCTGCAGGACTGTTAACAAAACCTGATGTTATATATTAATGTTATGGAAAGCTGCTTATATGCATCTACTGTAGATATTATATAAGACATCCACGTTTTTTAAAACTATTCACAGTAATTAAAAGAATCCCACACCAAACCACGGAATGGCAACAGGACTGCATTTTTTAAATAAATTTGCTTTTGATGTCAATAAATCACCGGTTGTCCATAGATAAGCGTGTAATTTTAGAAGGTGCGTTGACCCGGGATGCAACATTCATGACTAACATGGTTGCCGGAGAGACAGAAATGTTGATGAGTTGATGTTCATCTTCTGGACTTGGCGCTGACAGCCTGTGAGGGGGCCGACTTCCTTCTCTGTGTGAGTTGAGCATTTCTGAAATTGAAGCTGAGGAACCTCACCAGCCCACAGTCATGCGAACAATTCATCCTCATTTAGTTAATGAACATCCTCCTACACTTCCTAACGCTTTTGTCTTGCCCCCACCCTCACTTTCTCCATCTCTTTTCTTCATTTTCTCCCCCCCCCCCCCCCGGAGTAACTCGCTGTCTCTTCTTCATCGCTGTCTTTGTCAGTTTCTCAGACTCTCTGAATCTCTCGCTTGTATCTCTCTCTCTCTCTCTTTCTCTTTCCCCTCATCCCTCCGTTCCCGCCCCCCCCCCCCCCCCCACACAACCACGACACCAAGAAAATAAAAAAAAAAAAAAAAAAAAAAAAAAAGATAAACCAAACAAAAAATTACACCCGACAAACAAAAAAAAAAAA
>JAQNCA010000001.1:27445922-27463850 GCA_029783725.1 Acanthurus tractus | reverse complement strand
GCTGAATGCTAATAACAAGCTAATATTAATTTACATGTCATCAAAACAAAACTTTGTGTCCAACCTAATACAACTTTGGTGACCTTCTACCCTGTGCCTGAGCATAACCCATAGTTTTTCCTTCTTAGCAAGAAATTTGAACTACATCCAAGCTCCTCTCCTTCTGACCAAAAGAGCATAACTGATGCACTTTTAAGTTTTGTTGCATCTACCACAACAAAGATACTGTCAATTGTTTTCCCCTTGTGAGGCAAAAGGATTGCTCTTTTGATGCGACAGCTGCTAAAGTTAGCATTGCTTATTTGTCTATCATCATGTTTCAGAGACGAGTGTGACCTCTGACCTCTGACTCTCTACCCTCTGAGCAGGAGCAGAGGTCATTATGTACCACCTTGTGGACACTGTGTGCACACAGACAGCCCTTCCATTGTGATCAGCGGTGCTTGATCACTGCCAAGTCTCTTCGGATTAACTAAGATCTTCTTCTTCAGTACCTTAACTCACTCCTTCCATCCATCCTGTGGCATCTCATCTTTTCAAGAGAGCGTCCACTCAACAAAAATGACAGAAACAGTGTTTCGGCCTGTGTGCCATGAAACCACATGTTTACATTGAAGTTGTAAATCTGTCCAGTGACTGTTACAATTTTGACTGGAGAAAACAGGAAGTCAAGTGATAAAATATAGAGCGGCAAAGTGTGCATAAAAGTGAGGTCGGCTTGATGGATGGATCAACAAAAATGTGACGTTGACACATAAGACGGCTGTCTGTTTCCCATTCCACATGATAGTCAACTGTTATTCTTGGTCATGACCACAATCTTCCCCCTGACCGTAACCAAGTGTTTATTATTGCAACCATGATGATGATGAAGGTCTCCCGACCTTGAAGTCGCAGTAATTTTAGCCCAAAACCCTAATCCAGTCATTTTTGTGGCTAAATGTCACCGAAACCCAATTTTAGTGTTGTTACTCTATAAAACTGAAATGTCATCAGTGATTTTTTTAAGAGTTTTGTTTTAGCGGGTCAGGTCAGAAAGCAATTTTACATTTTACACCAAAGGACTTTAAAGATAATATTTTTATTTTTTTATTTTGATGGACTTTATGCATTAAAGGGACATGGTCAGAGTTTAACCTGGACAGGTTGCATACTAGTGACTCGTCAGCAGTCACATCAATGTTTTTTTTTTCTCACGTGCTTATTTAAAAATCCAGACAGGTTTTATAGCAAACCACAGCTTAACTTTACACTCATCTGATGCTTCAGTTTATAATTACAGGCACTCACACACACAGTTTTCCTCAGAGAAACAGCAGCTCACGCACACAGACCCCTACGCTCCCCAAAAAAAAAAAAAAAATCATAAATTGGCGTACATCAAATGATGATAATGACCCTACAGAGAGTTGCATCGGGCCATTATAGACCTAATGGGTCTTTGTATCTCTATGATGTCTGTTGACGTGTATGCAAACAGCTCTTGTGTGTTTGAGTGGGTCTCGGGCTCCTGTGGGAGCTCCCTGTACGTGCCTGCTCAGTGCCATAGCCGGGATAGATGGCAGCTCAATTGAATAAAGGGGCTCACCGCTGCACAATGCAGCCAACGTGCTGAATTCACAATGAGGAGTGGATTTACACCCCCCCCCCACTCCCTTCCTTCCCTTCTCACCCCCCGTCTGTGTGTCTAAATTAACATTTCTATGTGTTTGTGTGTGCAACTGCTTTCATCTCCAACTGGGACATCTCCATAAATGCTACAGGCAATAAATCCCCGAACCCCACGGGGACATACTAGTCTTGTTACAGGGCAGTGTCCATGCTTTGGTGGACCGAAGCCCAGGCTGAGATTTTGTTAAAAGGAAAAAGGTAAAGATGCCATCCTAAGAGTTATCGGATACATCTTGCTTTCATAAAACTGGGTTGTTGTGGGTGTGGCAGGAGTTACTTACAAAGAAAGCTTGTTGGAAAATAGGAGGATTGAGGAAAAAAAACAGGAGCAAAGTGAGTGAGAGAGGAGGAGGAATTCATGGCCTAATTTAAGGCATTGACATGTAAGGTTACAGTCAGCATTTCTTCAGGAGCTTAAAAAAAACAAACAAACAAAAAAAAAATAAAAAAACAAGGTGATTCTGACAATCTGTCATGGTCCATGGAGGAGAACACGAGGCTAGCATCAGCCAGCCCGCACAGTCCTCCAATGCTTGTTTAATATTCATTTCATTGGTTTTCATGCCAAGCAGCAGTCACAGCTGACATCTTTGTTAGGAAGTTTTCTGTCACCGGGATGCTTAAATTTGCTACAAACTTGAGAGAAGATTGTTTGAAAGCGCTTCCACAGCAGCGGTGTGGAAAACGAGACAACGCTAATTCTACACCTGCCATCATTATGCTCATGATTTCCATGGCTTCCTCACATTCTCTAGAACAATGAGCCCACAAAAGGATAATTGCACGCTACGAAAGCGTCCGCTCCACTTAAGATTTCTATGTCTGTCTTCAGAGGGCAGGATGCTCAATTTGTCTCAAATTGACTTCACGGAGTAAGGGGGAAAAAAAAGCTATCAATTAGCTATAATAATAAGGTTTGGATATCAGTGAGTGTATCTTCACACAGTAAACTGTCAGCTCTCAGCATTATTCTCACTTACAAACAACTGACCGAGAATATGAGGGGATCAATTTGTCTCAGCCTGTTTCTGGTGTGAATGGAGCCCAAATTTCTTATCTCTTCAAAACACTGAAACTCCCTGCCCGCTCTGAGCAGAGATGCTTTCATTATTCGCCTATGAATCAGTATTTAGGGAGGAGGAAAAAAAGCCAACAGAATATGGCATTATCTGAGTGGTGCCAAACACTCCAGCTGTGTGATATGGTGACTTGGAAGGCTTGTGTGTGTGTGTGTGTGTGTGTGTGTGTGTGTGTGTTCTGTAAACACACATGTGGATGTACATGCATGTCGCAGAAATATAAGCGCTGAGCCGGGCGAACAAAAGGTTCAGGAGCAAGTTGGTTAAGTATCTCTGCACAGAGTCCATCAAAGGAATCTGTGTGCAAAAATAAAAAAAAAAAAAAGAGAGCACCAGTACACACACATGCACACACACACACACACACACGCACGCACGCACTTCCACAGTGAACACTACAAAGCAAAGCCAGCACTCTGAGTCAAGCCTCCAGTCTCCCTCTTCATCTCCTCTTCTCACCACTCGCCTTCTCTTTTCTTTTTCCTCTCTCTGTCTCTTTTGCTCTCAATCTGTGTCAGTTGAAGCTGCTACGGCTCAATCAGGCTCTCAAAGACGCTCAGGAGCACCTGCTCTTTGTCTGCCATCACCCTCGCTCAAAAGTAAGTCACCTCTCTTTCTCTCGTCTCTGTTTTTTTTTTTCTCTCTGCTGTGTGTGCATTTGCTCGTCTGATAAAACTAAACAGGTGAGACTGGTGTATGACTGAGTCTTCCTGCTCTCTCTTTCTCTCTCTCTCTCTCTCTGTCCTCTTTACTCCTTATTCCCTGTTTGCTATCTCGTATGACTAGCTCGTGCGCAGACTGATGAACAACCAATCCATATTCTGTGGAGATTACAGGGGCTTTGTGAAAGTGAAGGCAAGGAGAGAGTCTTGTGAAATGTAAACAGGGAGGCTGATTAGTATTCTGAACTTTGATTCAAAGTGTGGTTTTCTCCAATTTGTCTGTGTTTCTGCGCTCGTGTCAGTCTATTAGTCTGTCCGCCTGTTGGTGACTTTTGACCGCGCTTACTTTCGCCAACCCTCCTAATGTGTTTCGTGTCTTCGTCTTCTTAACTTATCGCGATGCATTAAGACGTCCGACTTGTTACAGATGAGATTTAGTTCCATTAAAAATTAACATACAAAAGCAAGAAGCAGAATTTACAGCCGCTGAACAAACGAACCATCTATCAG
Source organism: Acanthurus tractus (assembly GCA_029783725.1). NCBI lineage: Eukaryota > Metazoa > Chordata > Actinopteri > Acanthuriformes > Acanthuridae > Acanthurus > Acanthurus tractus. The sequence continues at coordinate 27,459,928 of JAQNCA010000001.1, read as the reverse complement.
TGCTGTCATGCTAACTTTTTTTTTTTTTTTTTGCACAGTTGCATAGGCTTTGTCTCAGTGGCTAAGTGTCCCACTGGCTACAAGGACAACCTAATCAGGTTGCAATAAGCAGTGCGAGCAAGAGTACAGTTTTTGCATCTCATTGCTTATTTCATTGACTTATGGTTGGGATGGCTGGCAGCCTATCAATGCAGAGTAATTACAATAGGCCAGTGTGAGGTTGAATAATTGATGTGCTTTTTGGAGCTGATGTAGGCTGAAAAACCTATCTGCCTAGAGTCTCGTCAGTAGTTTATCATGGGGTGAGAGAGGGGAGAGTGCAGCCTGACTGCCAATGCTTAGTGCTGTAATAATGATGCCGGTCTGGGCCTGTCAGCACAAGGAACACTGGGAGTTAGCTCCCACGCTGGTTGCAACTCAGCTATCAGCTTTAGCCTTGCCCTGGATCAATATCTCCAAGAGAAATGGTTCCAAGCAAAAGACACTCCCAAACTCTTAGACTGTCGATCAGCTGCCTGTTAGCGGTGTCAGTCATGCATGATGGCTCTTTGCTGCTTCTCATTGTAAAACTACAAACAAAGTAAAGTGTATTTTTGTTTTATTAAAGTAAATTTAGAAAGCATATTCCATCCTCTTTTAATCCAGATGCAGATACCTGGGCTTTGAGTATTGGCTAATATCAAATATCAATCCAATAACAATGTTTAAGTAGTTATAAACACGGCTCACTGTGTGGTACAGAGCAGTATTATTCTTTGATGTGTAAGCAATAATATTCTTGACTTAAACATTGCTTCTCTAACTTTATTAAACAAAATCTAACAAAAAAAAATCATATATATAAATGTCACCAATAAAAAATATCATTACTGGTAATGGACATCTCATCTAAAATAATCTGACAATGATGGATTGACTAGGTGTTTATAGGAAAAGGTACACGTGGATATGTTAACCAGACTGAAGTGCAGTTTGAAGGCATGTTGTTTCAGGTGTCAGTGAGACACAAATATGATCCAGGGAGGCTGATTTGAGTAACAGATCCGCGAGTTTCAAGTCTTTTTGGATGCCAAAAAACTGCAGAGTGGTTTGTAATACAATGAGACAGAACTTTTTTTCACTTTGGAGAGTCAAAACAGTAGCGAGCATTTTATCCTCCACAACTGTCACCAGGCAAACAGAATATATGAGACCGGCCAGTGTGACTGAAACGCAGCATATTGGGCTGCAGCCGTTCAAGTTGAGCCAAATTCACATGACCTGCAGTTTCTTTGTTGAAGGCCTTTTGCACCTTCTTTGACACTGTGCCAACCCCGACACAATCGCATCCCAGTTCATCAAATACAAAAGTTTTGTCACACTCCTTGGCATCTCATTCATATGTACAAGGTACCCTTCAGCAGCAGTGCATGCCTTTGCATAGACTTAATGCAACAAAGCCTTTTTAACTTGTGATCACTGTTTGAAACAGTCACAGTTGTGCAATGACAATGGATTTAGGCACTAAAACTACTTGTTTAGGTTTAGATAAAGACCTGCACATGGTTAATGTTGGGGAAATAGCTGCAATTTGGTTAGCTTTAGGTACCAAAACTGCTCTGTCACATTCATAAAGAGTGATAGTTTAAGTTTGACTGTTGTTGACAGGAACTGAATCCTGTTAATCCAAAAGTCCTGAGTGTGACCCACAAATGGTGAACCACTGCAACAAAGATCTAAAATTTACATAAACAGGTTTACTTTGCAGTTTGTTAAAGCCTGCTGCATCTTATACAGATGCTAAAGTCTGCTTTGACTGTTTATTTGAAATATTGAGAGCTGAAACAAAGCAAAGGGATTTGACGACCTGAGATCGAAACCGGTTTGGCTGAAACAGCTGTTTGAAGTCACTGAATGGGAGTGAAACCTCATGCAGTTCTGATTGAAGATTGCCTAACACTGTTAGATGTCATCTGTGAACCTTCACACTCGTCACCTCTCTGATGTATTTCTTTGTGATTTCTCGGGTTTCTGGGAATAATATTTGTTACATGTGGGTGTATATCAGTCGATGAGTAAGGAACAGGGCTGCTCCTGGGCTGTTGCGGCTTCTGGACATCCTCTTTAATGATGAGTCTCTCTATTTATAAGTGATTCAATGATGCGTCATTCTACTCATAAAGTAATCACGTCCTGTGCCTTCGGGCGGTTCCCAGTGGGGAAAAGAAAATAAAAACGAATGGATATGGCATTAAACACCTAAACAGGTTGTGATTGTAAATGAATAGAAAGGCACGCTACAAGTGCACTCTTGTTTTACTCAACGTCTCTCGAACATTTAGACATAAAGCACTTAAAAAAACGAAAGAAATTGTAATTTCATTTCACTCTGTGCCAGACTGGGTTCACAAACAGAGGTTTCTGCTACTGTCTGCCATGATTTCTTCTCCTTTCCACTGAGGCGAATAATCTCTCTCATTTGCTTATAAGCCAAGGCTTGGCTCAGACTCTCGGTCAGTCCGCCGCTCCATGTCTCTCTTCCCTTTCCTTACTCTATCTCCCTGCAATGCCCGCAAACCCCAGAGCCAAACTCCACCCTGACTCGTTCACACGGCATCCATTATGCATAGGCCAAAAATTGAAGAATAACAGGCTTGAGGGGAGAAATAAAACAAAATAAAGTACAATAAATATAGAAAAAAAAAGAGAGCAGCATTGGTTAAATCTATATTTGGTATGCTGTCTGAACGTGTTTCCCCTCTCAGCCTTATAATAACATTAACATTACCTGGAATAGTGAGATACAGCATCATTCCTTTATGGCTGCAGGTAAAAGTTTCTGTAAAACCAGGACTTTAAATATTCAGGAAATGGACATATTTGGAGCTTATTTTTCTGGACTTAATGTGATAAAAAAAAAAAAAAAAAAAAACGCAGTCCACTTCATACAAGCTTGTTCATCAAGAGTTCATAAATAGACCAGCGCGTCATCACCATAGCAGGCCAAGATGGCAACCTGCCAAACCTGGGTGATAATTTTGAGCACAACATTATCCGACACATTAGAGGCACAAACCAAGAATATTCACACACACACACACACACACACAACCAATAAATGGTCCAGTAAGACGAAAAACTAACAAAGAAAGGAGAAATATAGTTATATTTCCATTCTCGTAATGTACATTCTGTCACAGAAAGAAGACCTGTAGGTAACTTGGGGCAATAAGTTGGTCCATCCTGTGCTTTTTCTTTTTAATCAGTAAAAAAACATTGTCCTCTTTTTGTCACGGTGTGCAGTCGACTGTACTATCAATTCTTTTCACTGTAACCGTTTAGAAAAGTTATAGAGAGGATCTATTTTCAAAAAAAAAAGTGTATTTACTTAATGGCTCACTCGGCTCCAGACCAGCTATTCTTCTAAAAGGATCTCCATGGTGCCACTTCACATTTGGCTTTCATTTTATGCAACGAGAACCCATATCCAAACGGTCCATCCTCCCACAACTAGAGATGAGTCTTAAATAGGCTACAGGACGCCGAGCCAAAAGTGTCCTCTTTTGGCTGAAAAAGGAAAAAGGCTGACGGAAAAATTTGAATTCATTTACAATGCAAATTCTAAAACAAGCACAACTTTGTTTCAAGGAATCCTCATTTAATTTATGGTGGAATTCTACTGATTATCCCGCTTTGCTCCATCACGAGCTGAAATCCTTTTTTTTTTTTTTTCCTCCAAAATACATTAACTGAGGTCTCTGGCTGTAACAACAGGGTCTTTTCAAACAAGCCGTTCTCATTCTGGCTGTACAAAGAAAACTGTTTTCGTATCTCCTCCCCTTCTCATCAACACAAAGAGGAGGTTAGAAGGTCCTGCCTGCTCCGTCTTTCATCAGATAAAAATACCAGCTACAAGGTTTTCTTCACTTCAAGGAGAAAAACATCCTCTTAATACAGTTTTTGATACTTTCTTTTAAACCCCCCCCCACCAGCCCCCTTCTCTCTAATATAGTGTGTCTCTCATTTAGGCAGGTCTTTACAGAGCTGGCAATAGAAATCTATTTCCTTTGCCCAAGGCAACTGCTGGAAGGCAGGGAGGCATGCACGTTAGATAATGAATGCAAGTATGCACAAAAACACACACTCACACACACACACATTCACAGATTCCTGGAATAATTTCCAATATGGCGAGAAATAAATTAGTTCATGCAGCATATTAAATGATCTGCATACGGACCATATTATTAAAAGTACTCAGTGGGGTTCAGCAGTGCCGCTGCCCTTCTCAGCCATAACTTCAGGGTCCTGACACACAAACTGAAACCAGCATCTACGAAGACTGATTAATCAGGCGATTAGTGCTGTGATTAGAAACACATCATCTGCCAAAGTTGCCCTTTAAGTAAAAGGACCACAACGTGAGAGCAGTGTTCTCTTTCCTGAAAGGTAAATCTTCCAGAGTGACGTCAGAATATTGGCACTATGAAACATTGCAATGCAACCTTTAACTTTTTTTATGTGAAAATGATAGAATGAAGAAACCAATCGATAGAAACTGTACAAAACAAACAGTAACATATATGTGCTAAGTTATCCACTCAGACAGTCTCTCTCCCGCTAAACCTGCATTTCACTGTGCTGAATTAGCAGAGGAGACACAAACAAGGGCCAGTAATGACAACAGGGCTGGACTCACCACACAAACATACATTCAGTAGTAACTCAGTGGTATTTGATTGACTGGCAACTATCAGCTTACTCTTTCATGCTCTGCCTGTCTCAAGGACTCATAACATACCTGTTATAAAGGTATCTGGGTCTCTGTTTGACTCCTCGTATCTCATTATAACAACCTCTAGCTGGATATTAGCTTTCTATTGTAAGACCCAGAATGTGTGTGAATGAGAGGACACATACACTGGTGGGACAATTTGTTGAGAGAGGCCTAAGACACCATCATTATGTCTTTATTTCATTTACAGCTTCATGCAGTCGAGAAGCCTTTCCTTTCTTCTGAAAGCGGAAAAGTCATACGAAATTTTTAATTAGGTTGAGCAGAAAATGGCTAAAGAAGGTAAAAAGTCAATACTGTAGAGCATTAGGGAGTAGGGCTTGTATAATTAATGTCTTTGCATTCAGTAGCCTGCCAGCAATAGATCTCCTTTAATGGCCACACATTGTGAAATATAATGGAAGGTGGTTGAGCAAAGGCTCCCAGTCTGCTGTTCTAACACCGAAAAGTTCGGTAGAATAAAATCACATGAGCATTTCTGAACTCAGTGCTTGAGAAATAAAAACATCATAAAATATAAGCATTGTATATATGCAACGTTATATTTGTAACACAGTGTGGCAGCGTCGACAGTTAACCTTTTTATTGTGCTTTGAAGGTTGTTTTTTTAACAAGCTAGTGATTATCAAGAAGAATTTGAATGTTCAAGCATTTAAAAGGCTTAAATGCCGTTGATTTTACAAGATGTGCAAAGTATGTAAGTGTCATCATTCATTAATGAATCAAGTCTGATTCAAGTGTGTTAAGTTAAACACAAGAAACAAGCAACATGTTAGCCGCAGCATGCACAAGTCAATAACATGTTAAAACTGCTAAAATTGTTGTATTTAATGAAGGAAGTGTTTGCAAAATGATTAAGGGGACCATGTTTCTACTGATTTCTAATTATTCTCCTCTAATTGCTGTCACTTTTAACGCATCCACTCTAATCTCTCTGATTTGCATTCCTTTGTTAAAATACAAAAAAAACATACCTGCTAACATGGAAAAGCTAAATAGAAGTTTTTCAGTGCGTAGAACTGCATGTAGTGATATTGCATGACATATAACTTGTAGTCATTGAGTAAGGATTTTGTTTTTGCTTTTTTCAAGCTTCTCCAAACGGAAAAGTGTAGGACACTAAAAATCCACTTAACATTTCCGAGCAGCATGTCAGAGTCACAGCTTTGCTGCAGATATAATTCAGCACACAGACAACCTAATGGCATAATGCATCATGTGCTGAGGTGATGGAGGTTTCCTATGGCACACTGGAGGCAGGTCAGTAGTAAATCTGATCTATGTTTACATTAAGAGCACTCCAGAGTGTGCGTGTGTGTGAGAGAGAGAGTTTGTATGTGTGTAATGGGTCTGGGGTAGCAGTGCTGGCTGATAAGATGACCAACCGAGAGCAGGAGACACCAGCGGCCCTGAGGTGGGTGGAGACCACGAGGACAGCAGAGGAAAAAGTCGAAGTGACTCTGCCAAAGGCTGAGGCCCCGGGAGCCCCGGGAGCCCCGGGAGTGGCACTACATCTTATCTCCTGTTGCCTCTGAGCAGACCTTCAGCTCAGATCCAGATGCAGGTCATTTAGAGTACAGAGGGCATCGCTCAATCAAAGCAGCTGAGTCTCAGAGATACTGATTCATACGATGAGAAGTGTGGCTGCGTGGCACAGTTACAGCGTGTGTGTGTGTCTACTGTATTACTCTGTACTTGAGACTCTATTTGTTTGCATTGTCACACACTTTAAGGTACTGAGTTTGTGAGTTGTGTGAAGAACTGGCGATCTGTCCTGATACTCTCATCAGGAAACGTGTGTGTGCGTGTGTGTGTGTGTGTGCGGCTTAAACTAAATACAGCAGGTGAAGTAAGCTGTGGTTGGACGTCCTCCTCAAGGACATTTCAGCTGGACAGATGCTTGCGTGCCTCCAGATGAAGCACCTTTTTTTTTTTGTCAGCCTCATCCTGCAGCCCTGCAACCTCCGCTGATGAGCTCTGTGTGTGTGTGTGTGTGTGTGTGTGTGCATGTGTGCATGTGTGCATCTGTACACACATGCATGAGATCCAGCATACTGTTGCAGAGAAGAGTAGATTTGTGCTGTTTATTCAATATTGCCAAGAATACCACTGCTTTAAGCCACCTGGGTAAAGAGGTTATTGCCATATCAATCATTTACAGCGACATCCAATGGTCGAGACCACAGACATTATTGACCAGCAGACTGACAGAGATTAATGCTGCAGCACCTAAGCAGACCTATCCACCACCTCCCCTGCCTATCCCTCTCTCCAGACTCCATCTATTTCTTTTCTCCTCTCTTCTCCCTATCATCTGTTTTCTCTTTTCTGTTCTTTTCATTTCCTACTTCTTTTCTTTTTCTGTTATCTCTGTCTTTTCTTTTTCAAACAAGAGCAAGAACAAATCTCCTTATGTCGGTCGTGACTTCCGCCTGACCCTTAAAGCTGTAGGAAGTTGGATTATATTAAACGTTATATTAAGCACTTAACTATGAATCGAAAAAAAATAATGACTTTAATCACTGATGATTAACTCTGGCCGGAACCAGCTTCTTTGAATGAACGTGCCCTTTTGTTGAGAGTAAAAACACACAGTCAGGTCGCGAGTGATTGACATAACAATCTTAATTTTATTACACCAAGCTCTTGTAAAACAGAGGAGGTACAACAAAGGTTCTGCCTCATTTTAATCAAACTCACATTCATGTTTACACAGAGGTAGGCCTTCACACAGCAGGAAACAACTGTGTAACATTTAGGATTAAATACTGGTGAGGAAAAACAATCTCCTGAGACTGTAACATGGCAATTTAGACAGGAAGTTGCATTGTTGTTTTGGTTAACAAGCCTGACTGATGTCAACATTGGAAAAAAGCACAATAAGTGTATTAAAAATAAATAAAAAATATTGTTTTTAGGAAAAAATTAAAGGGACATGACTTTTGTTTTGCTGAGACTGGCAGACGTCGCTGATATTGTTTTCAAAAGTGAATGATTGATCACTCGTCTACTTTAGGAGGCCTGGAGAAAAATGCAGTTACAACAACACACCTGCAATAATCTGAAAAATGGGAAAAATGACTCAAATTTATTTTAACTTTGATACTTTCTGCACTAATGTTTTTGAGTCTACTTCAGGCGTTAACAGTGCATGAATTCATAATCTCACATTTCCATGTGGTCTGGAAAGGCTCCATAAACATTTACAGTAGTCGTTCCAAGAAAAAGTGAAAAGTGAGTGACTGAACTCTGCTCCGCTCACATGACAGGAAGATCGGATGAACAGAATTTCACTCCGTTTACATCTTCAAACTGGAAAAAAAAACATGGCGGCTGTGTTGGAAACGTCCACCGGGGAAAATCATGTTTTATTTTCTATGTCCAACATTAAAAAGTAGCTCCTGAAGCTGGCGAGTCATTTCTCCAAACCTCTAAACCTCTGCTATTAGCTCAGCGATTGCGCCTGGCTCAGTTTATTTCTCAGTGGCTGTCATCCAGACTTACATTTCAAGGCTAACCCTCAGAGGCGAATGGATATCTAATTATATATATTTTTAAATTAATGGGTTTGAATTCTCACCCTTACAGGCACCTTTCATATGCAAAAAAAAAAAGCCTATATATTACATATTATATCTACATGGCAGTCACAGCATTACACTCAGCTGGCTTTTACATTTTCATTCTAATTAAAATTTGTTTCGGTTAATTTGTTTAATGCACAGCTGAGCTGAGCACGCCAGGCTTTGATATTCCTGCGTCATAGATGATTCAGAGGTTGATATTTCTCTGCGGGTTACAGTATGTTGGCGCTATCTGCATTTATTTCATGAACTCACGGAGGGATTTTTTCCATATCACTGCTTCCTTTTTTTTTTTTTTTAACTGTAAAGGTGAATTCGTGGAGCAAGGGAGGAAGGAAGGAGATGTTTTAATGATAACTTTATCCCCCTGTGGATGAGGAGCCAGATGAGTAAATCAAGTGAAACCAAGTGTTAAATGCATGAGAGTGGAGCTGATATATTATTGATGACCCATGGCATTGCATGACCAGCCACACACACACACACACACACACACACATATCCGCACTAACACACATCCAGCTATAAACACACTCTCATACGCATGCACTCACATGCACAAATACAAATACACACTGAATAAAAAATGTCTGCAGTCCAGCTGACGGCACAAAGGGGCATCTGCCCAACACACACTATCTTAATCTCTTTGTCCAATAGGCACGAAACCCTAAATGAGCCCTAAAATTACTTAAGGAGCCATAATCTTATTGTGGAGGGTCAAACGCTGTGGAGCTCTAAGACTTCATGCTTTTGGTGCATGATATGATTCAAAATCATGAGAAAGTTACTATTAAATCATTGTTAAAAGGGCATTCTTCTTTTAGGAAGCAGTTTTCTTCATTACTGTTTACTGTAGCAGAAATTATTGAAATTAATTTGGTTGAAAACAGACTTCTTCTTACCACGTTGCCCCTCAATTTTGTGCAACAGCTTAAAACCTTGAAAAAAGTCCAATTATTTCTCATTAAACCTCGTCTCACCTCTTTTGAGTGACTTCCTCTTAATTGGAATGTGGAATTAACATATTCTCATGAAATAGCTGAGGGGATTCGGAGGAAAAAAAAAAAAACACTGATAGGAATGACACATCCTGCCATCAATCAAAGGGTAGGCAATGACGGAGCAGTGTGCTCAGGGATATTTTTAACCTCTATTTACCCCGCTTTAGCTGCCTTGTTATTCCTCTGCTAAATCCTGCCACAATCTCGCACCGTCACACAGATTCTCAGCTGGGAGCGCAGCCACGTTCTTTGATCGTAACCATTCACAAAACATGACGCACATTAAGGGCCCCAACAAAAAAAAGACAGTAATAGTAATACAGTAATAAGGGCTGTTCCCTTCTCGAGCCCCTAGTCGCTGCTAACTTCCCCTGCCGGCCTGGAGAGCGTGCGGACAACAGCATGTGTCACCTACGATATACATGCCAGCCATTTCTTTTCACCTGTCAGCGAGGAGATTCATGGGCAGAGTGTAATGCTGCGTTCAGACTGAAAATAGCCCACATGCAGCGCTGCGATGGTGTGACAGGACACCACGAGACAGGATTTTACAAGTTACCACGGCTGCAGTGACATATGGGGGTTCACACAATCCCCTCTTTATAACTCCCGTCTTCCCCACAAATGACCTGACCGACCAGTTGTTGCCGGTCCAGTCGAGCGACGACATCATCCTTCGCCACCTTTTGGAGATGCTGGCATTTGTGTTAAAAAGGAAGTTCCATAGCCAGAAGATGACTGTCAGTCTATACGGTTGTGGGTGTGGTCTAATCTCTGGTTGGTGGTTTTGTTTCATGGGACAACTTTTAAAAATTGCACCAAGAAATTAGCTGTAAAGAATAATCCACAAGTAAACAGGTTAGACAAATAAAAGCAGATCACTCTCTGAAGCCTCCGAGACATAATCATAATTACGTCCCCCCCCCCCCGTACAATAAAGTGCCCCAGGAAAAAACTCCTCTCTAAATTTGCCCCTCCACCATGCTGCAGGGTTTCAAGCTGGCGAGCTTTGTTGTTCTTGTCAAAACTTGAGGAATAATTTAATTGTTCACTGGCTTATCAACCAATCTGTGATTTTTTTTTAGGTGCTCTTAAGGATACCACTTTGCAACTGACTCTCATTTTGTGGTTCCTTCAAGCATGGAGAGAAAAACACAAGAGTTTTATTTTTTTTCAGGCAAGAAAAGAAGTTGCAAGATGCACTCTTTACTCAAAACACCTTCAAGGCTACTACTGTCACCAAAATATATTCATATTCCACTACCTGCAGCCATCTTCCCACACACACACACACACACACACACACATGCAGGTGAAAATACAAGACAAAAGGGGCTGTGAGGAAGACAAAGGGAAGAGTTCAGTGATAACAAATTAGTGGAGTTTGCTCTGTGGCAGAACAGTGGTTCCCGCTGATTATCTCTAATTAACCTCTATGGAATTGAAACACCAAGCAGAGAGGGATTAACGCACAGAGGCATGATCTCTGAGTGTGTGTGTGTGTACTGTACTGTACATGTGTGTGTGTCTGTGTTGGTCGTGCATGTGTGTGTGTATGTGCTCAGAGAAAATCTATGGACCCCAAAGTACCCACTGTCCAAGATTTCGTCTGCTTCAAGCCCGTCACACACCAATACACACTCACACACCTGCACCAACAGTGACAAGTCATACATGCACAACTTTGTTGCTTACAAGGACACTGCATTTACACTTACACCACACTCACTCCCCTGAAGACCGAGCCCAACTTAAGCCCCCACCACGCCCTGCAGAATGACCTCAAATTCACCTTAAACCTTATTTTGACCAGAAGAAGTCATGACCCTTTAATCAAATTGTTTACCTTTTTATAGATCTGCTTATTGACCGCAAACAGGAAGCGAGCCCTCGTGATGCGATTGTGTGAAGGTTCACATTGTGTCCTTTACAACTACATATACAAGTGAAAACACACAGGCGCGCACACACACACACACACACACACACACACTGAAGCCTCTTTAATTAGGAAACGCTTTAAGTGTCGAGACAATACGTTTACCTAACAAGTCAAATTAAAGGGAGGTTGAGTGAGTCAAGACTAATTTAATGTCCATCCTGGCCGGGGGCCAAGGACATTTACTGCGTAAAATATTTTTATACGTGTGGAGATTATATTTGATTTTCAAGGAGGTACTCACAGTACATGGAAGCTTATCGAATTTAAATCATGCTTTTATCACATTGCACAAAGTATAGGTACAAGCACCGGCTCTTGCTGTTGATGTACCATATGTTCAGGCTGCATTTGGAGCTCTGAATAGTCTGCCCTAACGTACCCATCACTCAGGGAGTGTCGATTATCTAGAGTCAAACAGACAAAGACAGACACTTTGTCTGGCTTAGACTGCCAATTACCGTAGCTGTACTGGGTTTAGTGTTGAATGTTCATCATGAGATGTGAGCTATGCCACACTGTGAGCCGCCATGATCAGAATATGTGATGATGCCATGGTGCCAAGTATGTCTCAGTGTAACAGGATGTGCATGCAAGTTGAAGATCTGGGGTTGTTTAAAGGTTGGGAATCATCTAACTGTTTCACATGCAATGTTTTAAATAATAAAAAATATACCTTCATGACACCTGAAGCTGCTTTACAGAAGGGTTTTCCTAAATACAGTTTTTAACATAAAGCAAGTCGGTTACAGTCAGAAACAGGCACACAGGTGATACAAACATAATGCTTTCTGTTACCCACTGCAGCCACTTTTTACTAATTGTCACTTTCTGTCTTGTTACATGTCAAGCTAGTCAATTACAGCAAGCTAATTTTGATGGTTCAGTAGTCAGTAATCTGCTACAAAAAGGTCTTAAAACATAAATAAGCAGGGTGGAGCTGGGCAGGAGTGGAAAATTTAAAAAAAACATGATGATGGTGAGGGACAAATTGGGAGAGGAAAAAAACAGATGGTCAAAGATGAGCCATGCTGTTAAAAAGAAAAAAAAACAGCAGACTGGTGAAAACAGTTGAGATGGAGGTGAAGTAAAGAGAAAAAAAAGGAAACAGGAGAGGGGATTTAATAGTCCATTAGTGATACAATCCAATCGGGACATGTTAGTCCAAATTGGTGTTTTTCTTTCTTATCTATGACCTCAGAGTCCTTCCAATCAGCGGCTGACACATTTGTGCGTGCGTGCGTGTGTGTGTGTGTGTGTGTGTGTGTGTGTGTGTGTGTGGGGGTGTGTGTGTGTGTGTGTGTGTGGGGGTGTGTGTGTGTGTGTGTGTGGGTGCGCGCGCGCATGCGTGCGTGTGTGTGTGTGTGTGACAGAGAGAGAGAGAGAGGGAGAGGGAGAGAGAGAGAGAGAGATAAATCACTGTATTGTTGATGATCTGCTCATCACTGGACATCACAGTATTCAGGGTAGAGTTATTGATTATTAAAATGCATTCACACACATACACACATTTCTATACTCTGACATCAGTAGGAGATGAGGGACTGAAATGTATTTCAGATGGGTTTGTTCAACAGAATGAGGACCAGGATGCTGGAAAATCAAACCGAACAGATTTCTACATCCCACCACAATCTCCTCACCAACACTAATTATGCTGACCCTCAGCGCCCGCATGCACACACATAAATACAAGTCTGTGTTTGCCAGATCCCCAGTGCAGAGCATGGTGTGTTTGAACAAGGTAGCCTGTTAAAGTGTCTGATTAGACCCCTGTTTGAACAGAAAAAGACAGCAACCTATCAGCACGCAGCAGGGTCGGCTCTGGGCCTCTGCATCTAGCTGGCTCACACACTTGCACCAGGCCTGCACACACAAAGGCAAACAGAGAGACACATCGACTGACACAATGAGAGAGACATCTAGATAGCAGGCCGGCACACACACACACACACACACCCACACACCCAGCAGGTTTTCTGCCCATAACACATTTAGCTGTTCTCAGATGGGTGCAGAGAGAAGGACACAAATAACACTGATTCGATTGACAGTGACCTTCCCACTGTGTGGCAGGTGCAGGTCACCATTGCAAACAGCTGGCAGGCAGGGAAGGTTTCAGGCTTGTCCTTTGTTCTGTTTTTTGTTCATGTGAGAGTGTGAAATGTCCAATTCATCCCTTTTTTTATTTTTTTTTCTGTGTCCTTTTAAGCAGTTGAATTAACATTGTTGTAGGGTGCAAAAATTTAATCTCATATTTAAGTGTTCACACTGGTTTTTGTCAGTGTTAGTTTGTTCTGGTATCTATATGTTTGAGAGTCCTCTAATTAAATGACAACAGATGCTGTTTGTCTAGAAAGACAGAGAGAAAAGAAAAGAAAGACAGATATAAGTGTTCTTGGACGTGATTCAGCAGGACAGTGTCATTTGTCTTTGCCTTCAAAAACCAAAAACCAAAAACCAGGGCCACCGTTAAGCTCACTCGGTAGCGCGCGCGGCCCATATACATGCGAGGCTCCGTCCTCTGCGCAGCGGTCGTGAGTTTGAATCCGGCTCCAACCATTTGCTGCATGTCACCCCCTCTCTCTCTATCTCCCCATTTCAACTCTGTCCTATCAAATAAAGGCCAAAAAGCTAAAAAAATCCTTGATGTAGAAATAGTTAAAAATGTGCAATTCAATGTAAGCCAACAGCTTCACTACAAA
>JAQNCA010000001.1:27434512-27445822 GCA_029783725.1 Acanthurus tractus | reverse complement strand
CTATGTCCTATAAAATAAAGGCAAAAAAGCCCCAAAAAATTATATTTAAAAAAAAAAAACAGTAGGAACCAATTAAAAACAAAATTGTTGTAGGATGTGACCACGCTATGGATAAGATACTGACGACGGCGGAACGATTGTGGTTGCATTTTAAAATGGAAAAAAGAACAAAAATGCCTGAACAGTCTGATATTAATTTACCCAACCTCACCTCTGTGATCATTGTCACTTTACAAAAACATCATTTATCCTGTCTTTTGTTTGGCTTTTTCGCTTGAATGTAAATGCACTTTGTTTTGGAGATATTGCTGAAATATCTGATGCTGTCCAGGAAAACAGCCTCAGACCGCATCCTTGGATGTATATAAGCAAAAATCTAGTACAATAATAACAGAAACGGCCATTTTTAGAGCCGAGAATGAGTGGAAATACTCTCTGTCTTTGCATGTATGAGTTCATTAACAAAATATACACTTCTGCTCATAAACAGACTTTGTGCATTCAAGCGCATCTGTTGGTAGAAATTAAGAGGTGATATGAGGCCATGCAACCCCTAAACATAAATCTGTTTCTTACCGCCAGAGTTATTTGCTTTGCCAAACATATTTTGGAGGAAATGTGATTGCTTCGTAGATTATGTTTACTGCTGATGCTTTTTTTTACTGAGTCCCAGATACTCAGATTCATATCCTCCTTCCCGTGTTTTCCTTTTTCCTTAAAAAGGAACAAAGTTGTACTTTCAATACCTTAAACTCTGCGGTCCAACACCAGTTGTACACTGGATGTACAAAGATAAGATTTGCAAGGATTTTATGTAACAAGTTCTGAAATTGTATTCGATTTAATAGATTAGATCGTACGCCATGACGTACTGCTTCACTGGGACACTCCTTATCTAAAAAAAAACAAGTGCTGCAGTTGGGAAAAACACAAAATAAGCGACAAATTTAATGCAAAACCCGAACTAATGAATGGAGAAAGAGAACAGCTGCAGATGCCCCCAGAACAGGTGAAAAGCATCGTACAATTAAACTATTAACATCCGCTCCTGCTCTGGGGGCTTGTATAAAAGCGCTGAACGGAGCCAGTTGTTTCTGATGATGCATCAAAATGGCAAAAGGAAAAAAAAATCTAAGCGACTTCTGCCATCAGTGACCAAACAATGAACCCTCTTTCAGTCACAACTGGAACAGTGAGGGAAGTGACATCTGCGTCTGGATCCATGGGAAACACGTCAGTAAATAAGGTTGGAGATTATGGTTAACAGCTCGCATCAGACATTCTGTTTATAGAAAAAAAAAAAGAACAGCAACTTTACCTCGGGTGACCGAGAAAGTCGGTTCAGTTCCTTTATAATACAGTACCAAGGTTGCAGTGCAGGAATCTTTCATGAAAAAAAGATAAATGCATAGCTGAGAGTTCAGCGGTGCAAAAAGCGTCGGCTCTGATCTACAGAGATGTGAAAAAGAGTGATATGGTCAGATAAGCTCATGTGTGGCATTCACAACAGAAAAAGGGGATCAGGCCTGAACGCTTCACCCCCGCAGTGAGGGGATCTGTTGGCTCTGCTGCGCTGTGAGGGGAATTCGCCTGCATGGTTTTAGGTCCACTTGTCTTCTCGCAGGGAGGGGTTGCTTCAAGCCAATACAAAGTGGTTACAACTAATCACTTTTATCCTTTGATAAAACATTTCCATCCCAAATGAAAGACGTCTCTTACAGCGTAACAATGCCTCCATCCATAGAGCCTAAGGGGTCACTGAAACGTTTGATGAGGACACCAAATTAAAGAGTGCATTTAGTAAAAATGTTTTTCCATCCCTCCGGTAGAGAACGCACTACGACCTTTTCCTCACCTCAACCGAATGCTTTTATTCACATAAGCAAAACCATAAACACAATGTAAAATGTAAAATAAACTGTGGGAGTAAACACTTTGCAGATACTTTCAGTGTAAACATTTTGGTTTGGCAGTTTGCAGATACATCTTATTTAAATGATGCTGTTTAAATAACAACAATAATCATGGCATGGAATATTTGTAACGTTAATTACTTGCTAGAATCTAAACATAAGTTTTTAGATGAAAGTGTTTGGCATGCGGTAACATGAGACAAGCTTGTGATCAGTTGGCTCCTTGTTCAGGGCTCCTGAAGATTACCTTTTGTCTGCATGAGCTTTGCAAGGGAAACTCTGGACGTGGGGGGGGTTGGGATGACTTCTCCTTGACTGCCTCCTCTATCTCTGACCGTCGTCTAGACGAGGCAACTGAGTCTCTGCGTGTCCCTTAACTTCTTAGTGCAGGAGAGACAGACAGTCTGTCTGTGTCAGCAGGCGCTGCCCCACTCTCAGAAATGACCCTTCACATTTAGTTGTCCTTTGACAGATCCTTACTTAGCCCCCCCCCCACCATGGACTCGAACCTCCGTGCCCCTCTCACCTCCACAAGCACGCCCACATCCATACCAAGTCGCCACTCCGTCCGCTGCCTTTGTCACAAAGTCACCCCACCATTCGCTGTTAGCCTCGCCTGCACCCGGCTGTCTTGTTTTTTCTTTCTGCCTCTGTGCCATTCAGCCCATCTCACCCCCCCACCCCCCCACCCCCCCGCTCTCCTCAGGTAGCCCTAACTACATAATCAGATGTCATTTGATCAAAATAGAACAGCACTAGCAGTCAATGTCGAAGCCGCTCTCAGACTCTTTCAGTCTTTATGAATGGAAAATCGCTCAGTTATTGAACGCGCGTGATCGTCAGCTGAACTGCTTTTGCTGAACTGCCGAGGTCACAGCGCGCACAATTTTTTTTCCTCTGTCATTTTTTCTGTCATTCTTTGTCTTTAAGGTAAATGATTAGTTATCAGTTGTGCAGCTCACTGGGGTTGCAGGGGTGGAGAACAGAGCTAATGACTGATTGGGATCTCATTGTTTTGCTCTTGTTACAAACCGGCTGTGGATGCAGGAGGAGGGATAATGTGATGAGGACCAAGTGTTGCTTAATAAGAGGATGATTGACTGTCGGGGAGAAAATAATCATTACACTTTATTCAAGTCCTGCAGTCTCAGGTCATTTAAAACTTTATCTGATGGGACTAATAGACAACAGGAAATGGAGGGATACTAATTTGATTGAATAATGTGCATAATTATGTTTTAATAAGGAAACTCTGCACGTAGAGTCTTTGAGTGATTGCGGTGCCTTCTCTTTCGCTATGCACATATATTACCCATTGCCTCTGGAACCAGACATTTTGACAAGCACCTTTTGAAACATTTGTCTTAACAAAAGGCCACTTATCACGAGTGCATGCCTATGTTTGACCTCGACTGGAGTTGGCTGCAGCTGGGAGGGAGTGACAGACATGAGAGCAGGCAAGCGAACTCTCTGTCAGCTTGACAAAACCTTGGGGAGGCCTGCACTTACACCTACGCTCACATATCAGTCATTCTTTGAACTTCCATTTTCTGAGCGCGTACGTCTTCATTTTGCTCTGCGATAATTCTCCATGGGAAAAAAAAATCAAAGGGTTGGTTCCCCTAATTTACAGAAAAAAAAACTCATTTTCTTGTTTACCTCTCCTGGTATCTGGTGCGCAGATAGTTTTGACTTTATTAGCCCTGGTTTTGAGATGTTTGTCTCTAAAATTCTGTTGCCATGCAAAGGGTTTTTCTTTACCATCTGTGCTACTCAAAAAAATAGAGTATTTATTTTCAAAAAATTGACTTAAAAAAAAAATCTCTTCCCAAGAATGGTGTCCCCATTAGTCTGGAAAATCCACACAACACATTTAAAAGTTTTTAGGGCGACTATTATTCCGGTGGAAAGTACATGTAAAAAAATTTTTTTTTTTTTTTTTCAGTGGATTATCCGAAGTAAGTGAGAGATTTTTTCTGTGCTATAAGCACCTCAGCAAGGCTTCATTCACTTCCACTGTATTAGACTTGCAGCAAAAACCTTAGATATGGATCTTTCAGAACCTGGAAATAACCAAAAAAACATCAACATCGCTGTAATACACAAAGAAGAAAATGAGAAAATAAGTTTCATTGTGACACTTTAAGGTAAAAATACAGTAGACATCTAAATTGTATCACTGCGATGACGCTGCAGCGAGCGATGCAACATTGCTAATCAATCTCAAAGTGTGGCGAGAACAAAAGGATATGGGCACAGTGAGTGTGATCTTTCCACCACCAGCCACAGGCGAACAGAGGGCGACATTGTGTGCCAGCCACAGCTGCTCCGAGGAGGCGAGCCCACTTTCTGTATTTCCCCCTTCATTCGTAAGAAAGAG
This sequence comes from Acanthurus tractus, assembly GCA_029783725.1. Classification (NCBI taxonomy): domain Eukaryota; kingdom Metazoa; phylum Chordata; class Actinopteri; order Acanthuriformes; family Acanthuridae; genus Acanthurus; species Acanthurus tractus. The sequence continues at coordinate 27,441,529 of JAQNCA010000001.1, read as the reverse complement.
CATTTGATACTGGTTTCCACAAACACTGACACTGTCCTGCGAGTCCCATTCACCCGCAGCAGATACCCCGCCCGTGCCTCTCCCTACAATAAATTTTCCGAATTTCCCCGGCTTGCGTTGCCACTCCCACTTTCATCCTCCCCTCTCTGTATACCCTGCACATGCCCTTTTCTCTCCCTCCCTGTGGTCATCCAAACTGCCCATGCTGAGGAGTTGGAGGCATCTCTATATTTACTCCATCTCCACCCCGCTTCCTCCCCAGCAGCCAGTGCTATGCATCTTTCATCTGCGGGGCTGGATGACCTATATTTCTCAGTCTGGCCCCATGCAGCCATAGTTCACCGCTGCCCTACTCTATCCTGCTGCTCTCGCACTGGCCCCAGGCAGCAGCTGTGGGTGTGGCAGCCAGGCTGAATTAGAGTGGGCACTGCAGGCACAGACACCCATTCAAAGCAATACATCTTGACTGTCTGGAGCACAGTGAACTTCAAAAACTTAAAGTACCAAAACAAAAACCACAATGCACAAAGAAGAAAGACGGAAGAGCAGGAGCAGGAGCAGGACCGTACCAGACGCCATGCTAAATATTTCACATTTCTACTGTCTGTCTCCGAATTCACTGTTGGTGAAAAAGTTGCTTTATTAGATACTTGATGTTTTTCGAATATAGGTCAAAGCAGCTGTTATAGCACATGACCCAGTTTACCTGTTTTTTTTCCGCAGCGCCATTATCGCATGCTTTAATATGATTCAAACTAATTATCACTTGTTAGAAAAATTTTTGTAGACTTATGAATACACAGGCAAAGTAGATCAAACAGAGCATGGAGATTCTGTAATGAAGCTAATTTGCTAATCAACAGCGCATTCTTGATTCACTGCTTACTTTCCTTGACACATAAAGTTGTTATTTTTTTCGGTTTAGCAGTGAATATGCAATCACATTCCCTCTAATCCAGGTCAGTAGGCTGAAAATCGCTCTGCACTGCTGCTGAGAAAATGTTGCTCCACAAAAGCGAATCACTTTTATTACCTTTTTGCTTCAGAAATAGTTCCTCTCAGTTTTTATGCAATATTAAAAGGTACCTCCCACATCACTCCCAAAGTTAACAGAGTAGGTGTAATATGAAATTGATTAAATTTACATTGTGAGGTTGACATTTGTACAAGTATATTAAATAAATTACTCGTTATTATAAAATGAGACAAACATTTAATAACATGAATAATTTTGTTTGTTGTTTCATTATCTGACCCAGAGCCTTGAAGAGGACAGTGCCAGGTTTTGGCAGCAGAGAGAGCACTGACACACACACACACACACACACACGCACACACACACACACACCCGCACACACACACACCCACACACACACACACACATATGCTGATGCAAAAGCTTAGCTTGTTTATCCATATGCTAACAGGGTTTAATCATTTACTGTTAATCCACAAAAGCTGTTTAGAAGGTTTCTCTTTTTAACAGATGTCACAGCACTCTGCCAGTTTCAAGTTCTGCCTCAAAGTGTGTGTCACCACATAACTCGGTGTTTTCCTCTTAATCCCGCCGCCCATCCATCAATCCAACTGCAGCCAACCAAAAGCTTTCCAGTGAGTTCAACCTTGTGGAAAACAAGGGAATCATGAAAAGTGGATGCTAGATGGCACAAACGACTGCAGGCAGGCTCCTTTTCAGTGGCTGAGCAGTTCAAAACAATTTGCTAGGAGTATACCATTTCCACATGAGGAGATAAAATAGCTGCTCTTCAGCTGTGCGTCTGATACATTTAAAAAACTGCAGATGAAAATTGAATAAAATTGATCTTAAGTAACTGCACAAATTTGAAGTACCGCATTTATCTGTTGAGAATCAATGTCCGCACTCACTTTTGCATACAAAGTGAAGCCAAAGAACCCGCAAGAGAAAAAATGATAATGAGATGCTTCTTCTTTCCCCATGGTATGATTTGTATTGCTAATGTATCTGCCCTCTGCAGCAGAGCTGCTGAGTCACGGTTGTTCCCATACCCCTGGAAAATGACCTCTCTTTGGGCTGGAGACAGGTGTCTGCCCCTTCCCCCAACCCTCAGCCTAGATCATACACACACACACACATGCACACACATCACACACAGCATGAACACACACAAATGAATACTAAAACACAAGACAGCTTCCGGGTTAAGGGGTCATTCTGACTATCATAGGCCAAGCTGTCATGTCAGGCTTTATTAAGAGCCCGAGTGTCTGGGAGATTTAATTAGCGTGGCCTTGGTGAGGTAAGTCCCCTGAGCTGAAGCTGGCTAGGTGCTGGGGTAAGGTAGGGTCTAATAATACCACTCTGACTGGAGCAGAGCCAGAGCTGAGCCATGCTTGGTTAAGACTCAGAGCTACCAGTGACACACTGGCCTAGCTTTCCCAATTTGGATGTCTAACCAGCCCTCGTGTGGCGCAGACGACCTGGAGTTCACGTGAGGCAAGGTGTTAGCAAAGGTAGCTAACATTCTGCAAGAATACCATCATGTTCACATTCATATTCCCTTTAGATATGAAGGGAGAAAAATACTACACGTTGATTAAGCCTTGTTCCAGAATGTTATATGCAGCTACCCTTACAAATTACATTAATAACGCTGACAGGAGCACAACACTTATTGTTTAATTCGTTCTCTGATGTTCGGCTGACATTTAACGTGCCATAAATATTCTCTTTTGTTCAATTTGTGTTGATTTGGGCATTTTACTTCTTCTCCACTTAGAAACATGTTTTACATATTTGCTCGGGTATTTAGATAACTATTTCTAAGATCGTGCCTCACGCTGTGAAATGAGAGTGAACGGGGATTTGTTTGTGCTTTTCACAGAAAGATGACACTTTAAATATTTAACAGCAATGTTTTCTCTCAAAAACAAACCTTAATTACTCTGAATAATCAACAGAAGCCACTGTGGACACTGTTCAGTCGAGCTACAGCATTATCTACCGAAAAATTTAACATGCTGGACTTTTAAAAACACTTTTTTGTAATCTGGGTGAACCAACCCTTTCACAGGGGCCGTACAGCTGAAGATGAAAAACAACTCAAATGTAATATCGCACGCAGCACGCGTCCAGAAATCTTGAAGGGCTCTGTCATTTTGGCACAGACTTATGAAAACTAGATTGACCCAGTGGGGATTTTACAGAAAAGTTTTTAACTTTGCTGCGACTGCCACACCACAAGTCAACTTTTAATGAAAATTTGAGAGACAATTTATCATAATACTGACTGGCCCAAATGCAACCGTCCACATAGTTATCGGGCCATTTCATTCTGGGAGTTTTCAAAGGAATAAACTAAAATATCTAATTAATTTTCTTATTTTTATTTTTTTATATATTGGTGCATAAACACAAAGTAAATGTTGAACACAACAATAAGCATATTATCAGTTTTCTATAACAAGTTTTATATAAAAACACTGAAGTCATTTCCAACACAAGATTTGACCTTCACCCTTCTGGTTCTTTTTATCTCATCAAACACCATTTTGGCATTCAAGGCAACACCTTGATGCAATTCGGTTGTAGCTGCTGCCATGCTACTCCAACCACTCGGATGATATTGTGCTGGTGAATGTGTTATTGTAGGTGATGTGTCTGAGTGTGTAATACACGGCTCTCCAGAGACGACTCTGTCTTTGATGTAGCTGCCAGCCAGCTAGTTGGATGACTGATCAGCTGTTTTCTGAAATGGGGACGAGAGGCTATCAGGGATTTTAGCTCCACACAGCCACAGGCAGATGGTGTTGTGTACACACACACACACACACACACACACATACACATACACACACACACATAAGCATGGACATACATTTCAAGAGACTGCAGAACACACAAACATTCGGCATGTACACAAAGGCACGCACAAACACAGCTATAGCAGCCTGCACTCACGAACAGATCCATCGACACACAACATCTCTCTCAAGAGGCGGTAGGTCCAGCATGACTAATTAAAACACACACACACACCAATACAGTGCCCTCTTAGACGTTGTAAATTACTGTGGCAATAATTGCATTAGTGCAGTAACTAAATTAAATGGCTATATGCTGCAGGACGCGTCGCAGGTCTTTCACTGTTTACTCTGCTCTGCTACTGTAGCTCTCCCAGTCCCAGCCATGTTGTCAGCTGCTCCGCTGTCACACACCATTACCTGCAACTAGCTACCATTTCACAGACACACCGGCACATGCACGCACAGCACACACTGGTATGCTACACGTGCCAGCACATGCACACACACACACACACACACACACACACAGAGTTCTTTGTAGTTTGTTTCCAAAGTTTACTGTAAATTTTCTTAACTGTGTCAAGATGTAATTCAACAGCACATGTATTATTCACAGCTTTTTGCCAACTCGCCCTTGCTTTTTCTTCCGTCGCTACATGCAGCATAGCGCACAACACCTGGGAATACTAAGCAGGCAGCCATGCAGATACAGTACAGATGGGTAACACTATAGCAAAACCTGCCTGCTTGTCATTACGTCCACACAAACACAAACACACAAAAGGCATACACTAGCAGCAGAGTGGTGGTAAGCTCAGACAGCCAGGTGTATGTGGTGTTAGCTTGATCTACGTCAGGAGTCAGATCACGTCAGGGGTCCTTCTGGTCACAGGCTAAGGGGCTTAGTCAGCTGCACGCCTGTGACCTGTTAAACAGCTGATAAGCCCTCTCAGCATGTCACCTGGTGAGCTCTCTACATGTTACAGGTGAGATTAATCAGTAAAAAAAAAAAAAAAAAGTTCAATTACGCAGCATCTTTCCAAAAGCCTGAAAATTAGGACACAATATCATTAAGCTCTTCAGTCACGTGGACTTGAATACAGTACAAACTGTGTTTTAAAATCCAAACAGATTTATCACGCTGCATTTAATTGTGCAGGTGTTTGTAATACATCAAGTCCCTTATGTAACTCATGAACAATCAATTATACAATAAGATACAGTAAAGCAACTTGGGGAGACAAAATGCTGATGCAAGACTCAGAAGTAACAAGCTGTGAAGATATAACACACCACATAAACACACGTTCAGCCAGATTCACATACCCGACTGAGAAGTCTAACCTAGATTAAATTAATTATGCTGCATCACCATCAGCTGATCTGAGCTTGTCATGAACAGTCGAAGAGCTGGTTTACGGAGTCCTCTGGATAATTACGCTGACTCAAGCTGAAAACCCTTGTCAGAGCTGAGACATGGACTGATGTAAAAGAGTCTAAACAAACTATTTTACTTGACACAACATGCAAAAATCACAACCTGCACATCAGAAATGCACTTTTCAGCAATATTTTTTTGTGTTTCTGACACCCAAACAGACATACGGGGGTAAAAATATTGATGAGAAAATGGAGGGTAATGGTTGGGACTAATCAAACAGAAGGGCGGCTTTTAGGATGGAGGGGTTTGAGCTCAATATTATGGGGGAAAAAAGGCATATATCCGAGGGATAATCCATACAGAAGGTAAGCTAATGGGAGCACATTGACAGCATTTCACATTTCTGGGGTTGTTCTGAGTCGAACAGAGGTCATGATACCAAAACTGTCCGATCCCATTTAGACACAGGGTTCTGGGCAAGAGACAGTGTCAATGCACATGAGCTGGAATGAGATCAAACCAAGAAAACAGCCACAATTACCACCACAGCCTGAGCTGGCATCACTCCGAATGATTATGGGGCCATCTGATGCAGCTTGAGCACAAACGGCAGAATATATTTTGTCAGGGAGGCAGTTGAGACGGCACAAAGCCAAAAACTATTTATGAGGTTGTCTTTGAGGTGTGGCAGCTGTGACTGCACGGCATTGTTTTCCGCTAACTGTTCCCATATTTTTTTATTTTTTTTTAGAATAAATGTATATTTTCTTGTCAAAAGAGGTTCACGCAGCAGCAGAATCAAAGAGTAGAGATTTCCAGAAAGGCAATTTTAGTTCAGGTGATAATATTTAGGGGAAATTGATCTTTACGTTTTACTAGAAAACTCTATTCTATCATCTGAATCTAATTTCCATTTTTCTTTGGGATTTTCTCCTATAGGAAGACGGAGTAATTTATGCCTCCTGTTACTGTGCCGTTTGCTCCAGTTTTGAGAAGAATATGCTACTGTGGTATGACTTGCTTCCTACTGTTGTGAGTGTGTGTGTGTGTGCATGTGTGTGTTAGTGTGTGTGTAACATCTGAAGGTGTCTTAATGCCTGCGGCAAACTGGCACACTCAGCAGATGGGAGAGAGACTGATCCCCTGTTTGTTGACAGTGCACTTAAATGCACATGTATGTGCATTCATGTGCATGTGTGTGTGTATGTGTGTGCACCTGTAAATGTGTGTGCGTGTGCATGTGCGTGTGCATGTGTGTGTGCGTGAAACCTCACATTATAAACCAGCTTCAGTGAGTAGTAAATAAATCATAAACAAGTTGCTAAATCCCAGAGACCAGTGAGATTCTCACTTCCAAATTCATGTGGGTTTTTGTTTGGTGTGTGTGTGTGTGTGCGCGCATGTGTGTGAGAGAGACTACACACTATTCAGGCGTCACACTTCCTAAGTATTGAGGTTAATACATGGATGAATTATTAACTTCCATGGCCAGCAGTCAATCTGCAGGAGCCAGAAAAGAAACAAACAGAGAATCTAGTTGTGCTGTGAAGCTTTGCACAGGTGAGTAATTTCAGACGACCGAAAATTCACGCTTCTCTCTGATGGAAAGACACAGCAAGCGAGGCACAAAGAGAGACAGAGACTGATCGAGAAACAGAAAGGGATGACGTCCATCATAAATGTTTCATAAAGATCTCAGAACAGTGAAGGATTCATCAAATCCTGAGGGAGGTCTCTGGCCTTCGTTCCACTCTCTCTTCTTCAGTGCTTAGCATCTAGCCGCCCCCCGCCGGGCGCCGGGGGCGGGGCGCGCGGGGGGCGCGCGGCGCGGGGGGGGGGGGGGGGGGGGG
>JAQNCA010000001.1:27414610-27425533 GCA_029783725.1 Acanthurus tractus | reverse complement strand
TTCTACATAGAGGTCTGATTAGTTCTGCGCACTGTACGTATAAGTTTAATATAATAGATGTTGACTAAAGATGTGACGCTGTTATTATGTTGTGAGTAGACATCATATATGTCATGTATATTACACAGATCTGACCACATTTTTTACTCACACTGGAACAAAGTCAGGAGTTTTGAGGAACTTGCATTGTAATTGATATTGAAATGTTACATATAGCACCTTTTCCAGTGATCCATCACTTACTTTTTGCGTAATATTAGTCTGTAAATCATTCAAGATCATCGGATGTGGGATAAATCTTTAAACTAGCCACGTCTGCTCTTTAGTCTCAATTTCGGGAGGAGGATTTTGCCGTTTACTCTTTTGGTGTGAAATGTCAGAAAAATCTAAAGGCTGCTGATGAACACACATTCCTAATAGGCTAATGATGGAGCTCAACTATTCATCAAGCAACATTGAAGTGCACGTCATTAAATATCTCCTCAAATTCATACTATTAGTCATTTGTCAGTTCGGCTCAAAAAGATTTAAATGCCCATTGCCTGAGGGAACTGTGGATTTCTAAAGAGGAGACAGTTTAATGATTCCTTAATCGGTTTGCGAATGTTAGCAACATAGTTCTTTTTGTCCTCTTTCATTGTGAGGAAAGTGATACTGCATTTGCGTGACACGTGAACCCCCGACGCTAGCTTGTTGTTACTCTGTTTAAGCACTTTTGTCGGAGCTGCTTACAGGGTTTGACAGTTCGTCCTAACTTTTGATTCGCTCGGCTAATGGTCTGATCATTCAACATTTTCTGACTAAAAAAAAAAGATGTCCTCCGAGGGGCTCGAATGGTGGCCACATCAGCTTGACTTTAATCCAGACTCCTCCTCTAACTTCTGATATGCTTATTTTTCCCTGCTTTTATCTGAGGAGTTGTTCTCTATAACAACATTTTTTTTTAAAGCAGGCATTAAGAGGCTTAGCAGTGGCAGTGCTTTAGCAGCCAAAAGGTCACTTTTGCAAATTGGGTTCATTAATCTTCTAGTGTATGGCAGCCCCAATGGGACACTCTTCATATACAGACGCAGATTAAAATGGGGAAAGCGCTCGTAGATTAGCCTCAAAAAGAAACTCTTGGAATGATAAAGACTCTTCAGACGAAGTTGAGACTTGGCTCACTAAAGTCAGATTGCCAGTTTCACTCATATCAGAGAGGCAGAGAGAGGGAGTGCTGCCGGGGTAAGAGAGGGGGGATATATGAGCCTGGAGTGGAGTTTGACTGAGCTATGATTATACCATCAAAGATGATTATAGTTAGGCATTCCTGTGACCCAGTGCATGGCTGAATCTCTCACTTTCTTCTCTCTCTTTTTCTGCTCTAGATCTCTGGGTGTGTGCCAACTCTCCAACAGCAGTAAAAAACCTGCTCAAGCAACAAGAAGAGATATGAGCCCCTAGCTGGTGCTGCATAGTAGAGGTAAGGATATCTTCTAACAGACCTAAAGGGCTGCAGAGACAGTGCCAAGCCTGTGGGCATTATGACATCACTCTGCTGAAATACAAACCGAAACAGTGAAAAATGAGTAAAGAAAGAGCTGGACATTTTTATACTATATTTTCATACGAATTAATCGTCATTGGTTGGTTGTTTTTGGTTAAGTCTGGATTAGTAAACTTCAATTTGGAGTTGCAGAAGCTTGATCACTTAACCACAAAGCTGAAATTATACTTTCTGCATCCATGAGTAGCAACGATCCACATGGGTCCATGCAACTTAAATTTCATCATCAGGAGTACGTACAGGCTCGGGGCGGCCATCTTTAAATCTGTTATGACTGCAAAGATTTGTGTGGACTTATCTAAAAAGCCACTGCACACTGATTCTGTAGCTGCTGTTCAATTGCACTTTTTTAGGACGCATCCTTTTTTAACGCTTGACAGCTGTTTCCTAAACAGTGGTGAAATGTGACAGTGCATTTCTTTACATTGTGCATCAGCAGCTCAGCAACTAGAAGCAGGTCGTCCAGTGTTCACAGAGGTTAGTGATACGATCTCAACGTCCTCCTGTCCGCTACGGAAAGTGTCCTTGAGCAAGACACCGAAGCCCGAACTGCTCACGTCCGTCAGTCCCAGAAACCTGCATGGTAGCTCGCTGCCATCAGTGTGCGTGTGTGAGTGAGTGAGTGAGCAGCAAAGACTTTGTAATTACTGCAATTTACTTAAGTACAAATTTAAGGTACTCTACTTGAGTATTTCCATTCCCAGCTTCACTATACTTCAACCCCAATACAGAGAGTACTTTAACTTTTGATATATGTATTTTCCTCATCATACTTACACATTAAAATAACATTTTCTCATAATGGAATATTTTTACAATGTGGTTCCAGTACTTTTACATAAGTTAAGACTGTGGATATTTGCTCCACCACTAAATAACTATTGGCAATCAATTTAACTGTTTTTCCAATACATAAAACCCAATAAAAATAAAAATTAATTCATTTTTTTCTTTTTTCAGTTCTTATCCATTCATTTTCCCCACTTATTTCAACATATCTCCTCTTTTGCTCTTTGTTTATTTTGACTCTCAAAGTAAACACTTGGCTTTTATGATAGAAATTAGCGAAGCACTTTTCACATGCAGCCTGATAACTGCAGAAATAATCCATGGAGGACTCGCATCCCTCTTTGGGAGTCACTTAAATGGAGAGCGGACCAACTCACTGGCCAAACAAGATTAACAAAGACGGCCCTCGTTCTTGCTTTGTGCTTGTAAACCCATAATCCAACCCCATTACACCTTTACTATATAATAAAAAATGAAGCACATTATCATAATATTGTAATGGCCACACTTTTATCCGAGAATGCCTGCGTTTGTGCCCTGCAGCATTGTAATCACTGTCTTGACCTCAAACACTCGCGGCCAAACGGCAATGAACGGCTGTGTAAATTAGATCTAGACCTACTAATCAACGTAATCAAAATTTCATTTATCCATTTTGTTTTGACAAACTGTCCTCATAGTCCAGATGGCGTTGTATGTTTTCAGTCTCTGTTCTGCCCTCATGATGCTCATTAAATATTTATGTCTCATAAATGACTTATCAGCTCCTTCTCCGCTCGTCTTTTCTCTCAGCACCTCCTCTCCATGTCGTGGTCTCGTGCACGCTACGGATGGTCAGCGTTGGTCCGCTCAGCCAATGAAGACGCAGTGCTGTTGTGTAGCTATAAAAAAAACCCAACCTGGTAATAAATGATTTGTTTTGTTGCTTGGGGTAATGTCTCTGTTTGACTGTCTATGGCCACAACACCTGGATTTTATGTAAAGCCACATTTAAGATCGTCGGCTGATGTGTTTTCTCTATGCACACAATAAAACACGAGGGATTCAGGCGACGGCAAACTAGTTATCACTCACGTAATGAAAATTATTCTCACCTAAACACTGTCATTAAGGAGAACTTTAAAGGCTCTAATGAAACCGAAGTCATAAAGACTTCTTGTAATGATCAGCGAGGGTGCAGATGGGATATGATGCTGCTCACACTCACTGTGCGCACAAACACACAGGCACACACTCGCATTCAGAATTTGTATTTCATATTCCATCCACTGGCTGTGTAATGACGCCCATTATTAAAGCGGGTAATTGTCTTACAGTGGTGCTGCGTTATTGGATCCGGTGGCAGTTTTGCAGACACAATTGGAGGCAACTGGATGTAAAGTCGCTGAGCAGTGAAATAGGGAGCAGGGCTGAGCAGACACACAGAAGATGGTATCAGCATCAAAGGGAGATGCTAGCATTGTGCCGTGTGACCCTTGTGAATGGCATTCAGCCCACCTGTTACCCTATACCCCCCGAGACTCTCACTGACTCCGTCCCCTTGCCTCCTGGAACCAGACACTCCATGTGATTACAGCAGTTTCTCTTGCAAAGGTCCCCGACAGATCATATCCCTACAAAGGCATCTAGATAAATAGCTAATCCTCTCCCTCGATGTAAGACCCACCCCGAGAGCAGGTTATTATTCACGGAGGAGGAAAATGCTCATCTTCTTTCCCAACAGACATATTCAAAGTCCTCACAATTTCTCTTCTGCTGCGATATGAGGCCGTCTGAGGGAGAATATATCGCCCGGCTTTTACCACTGCTTTTAGCTCAACTCTCCGCTCTGTCTGCCAGATTTGCCATTAGGCTGCTGTTATTACATATGTAATCTGCTTTGCAAGACTTATCCCTGTGTTTCACATCTCAGTCTTAATTTTTTTTTTCCAACCATTTTCATGCCCTGATACAAAAAAAAAACTGCCTCGAGCATTTATTCATTCAAAACACAACAGTGGAAGACTTGAAAATTGGTTTCAGACATGCGAGTCTTACACAAGAACCGTAATGATAGACTTGATAGATTTCAGCCACTTTTCATTATGAACAGATAAAATAGAGCACCAGGTTTTCTTGCGCATTGTTAAAAATTACATTGAAAAGTGAAGACAGTTGACAAGAAGCACTAAAAGAAATCTGAAAACGACTAATAAAAGATAAAGATCAAGATAAAAATGTATATTCAAATGAAAATTATGTCAAATTATATAAATGTATAGAAAACAAAGTAGTGAAACTTAAACTCAAGATAAAAGTGAACTGTGGCACCTCTCAGAACCCAGAACTTTGATTAAATGTGAAATTATTTCAGATTTAAATTATAATACAGGTTTATGCATCGCACTGATCAGTTTAGATTAGATTATGGGATAATGGGTTTGTATTAAAGGTAATTGCATTCCCCCTAAAAGGGGGTAAACACAGGGTGAATCAGTGGATAAATGGATAAAACATTTTCTAACACAACAGCTTCACCATAAATCATGAAAATGCTGCTCCTAGTAAACAAATAGGTTTGTGATTTATGAGCGTAGCATCACATGGAATGTAATGTTGCGATATTTAATGCAAAAACTGCATATTCTATTGAATTTTGTGTTGATGAACAGCCAAGTGCACAGGTAAACTAGATAAAAAATTACTTTAACTCAATTCTCTTGCACTTGTAATGAATACTGGAGGCAATCGATTACCGAACTTCAACAAATATAGAAACTTTTTGCACTGCAACACACTGACAGCTACTGAAATATGTTACAGCAATGTAAGTGAGGTGAGGAAACCTTGAGCATTCCTGAAAATGATATCCGCGCGGTGGAATGTTTTATAGTTGTTTCACGGCCAATTGAGTTAACTAATTGTGCTTGATTTTCAGTTTAATTAAAAACTCTGTGGGATTAGAGACGAATCCATATTTATTTGTGAATGCGGTCGAGGTGCCAATGAGCTAAAACGTTAAATGTAACATGTTAATGAGGACATCATTGGGTGTCTCTGAGAGGGTGACGCCAAAACACCCCATTTCTAATTGACCAGCAGCGACCCTGGATGCAGGGGCACCAATCGGCAGTCACATTCAGATTCGGCCTGCCATCGCCTCTCCGGTTTAACAACAGCAGACCCGTCCTCCTTTACAGCGTCATTGAACTCCTGTTAAACGCCGGCCCCACAAACAACATTAATCCAGTTCCTGTCCAGCTGTGCACAGTGTGAGGCGGAGCTGGCAGGAGAAGAAGGAGGTGGACTCCATCGGACCCCCCGATACCCTGTGGTCCGCGGCCGGCCAGCTGGTGTCATTGGAGCTCTCCTGGCTGAGAATGCAAAGGTGATTGCTCAGCAGGGGTCAGAATTGGGATAATAGTTTCGTATCATAAACACAGCTCTTCACTAAAGTCATTTTATCAGCAGGGTGCTTTCTGAACACTTTGTCACAGGCACAGCTCTCTCCTACAGCACAATACTACACGTTCACACACACACACAGACACACACACACACAGACAGAAGACTGTTTCTATCTATAGCTACATCTGACCCATCTAATTAGACCCATCATGCTGGCGTTTGGAGCTTGTTAGAAAGTAATTCACCAGAGAACCTGAAGGTGTCAGATTCTTTTGGGGGGACATGGGGCAGGAAGCCAGTATGTCTGTAAAGTTCTGGCCAGCAGACACATTTGAAAACACTGTTCTTCCAAAAGTGTAAAAGCTTCAGTGCCCAGAGGTAAAAAAAAAAAACACACACACACACACAGCTTCCAACCAGGCAAAAATTTTGGATCTTCTAAAAAGCAGAAAGTGTTTAATTTTTTGTGAGGGTAAAAAAAAAAAAAAAAAAACCTCTTTGTGGATTAGTCGTGTATGCTCATGAAGTTAAGCTCGCACTGTAAAAACACCCTGCTGTGTTTTGCTAAAGCACAGTGGCACACTTCTTCTAGTATTTACACAGCAACTGGAAAAAGCCGGGCTATTTCCTCTATAGCCAGACCAAAGGCAGCTAAAACCGAATAAACAGGCCTTTCAGCCCATCCTATGGGAATTGTTATCCTGTTAGAAACCACCGCTTGGATTTTAACATAAAAGGGTCAAACCTTTCTTTTATACAAATAACTAAGAGAAGGGAGTCTGTTTGCTTTTACGGTCTTAGTATGCAAAGCCCTAAATAAGACAGAGAGAGAGGAACGAAGTGAGGGATGTTACCAGGGCCGCTAATGAGCATCTCTATTTCAATTATGTAAAATTAGTCTTAATCGAAAGTGCGCAAGTTACATGACATCCTCCGTAATGCCGGATCGACTGCAGATGGAAGTGAATTATTTGTAATCTACCTGCATGAACGTAGTCCGGGCGCACACACACTGTCAAGTTTTCAGAAGTCTGTGGGATTTTGTCTGCAAAGTGTCTTCACATCTGCTCCGTTCACCTCAGTCACATCCTTCACATCAAGCCCCCATCTCTTGTCTCATGAAAGGCAGTCCATTACTGCATATTAGCGGCAGAGTGAGGCAGGGAGATAAGGGAGGCTGCTGATCAAACACACAGACAAATCGCCAGTGACAGAAACACACATTTGTTGCTCGGCATTTAGCTTTGATCTCTGACTCTGCCAAGAGCCAAAGAGAGAGGCAAGTCTCAGCCTTTGAACTGGGGCTTTTCAGAGGAGGTCTCTCTCTCTCTCTCTCTCTCTCTCTCTCTCTCTCTCTCTCTCTCTCTCTCTCTTTCTCCCCCTCTCTCTCTCTGTCTTACAGAGATCTGTGTGAACGCTCCACATAGTCATCATTTGCAATCCTCCTCCATGACTGATAGTGCCCACATATTCAGCAGGACAGTGAGGGGATGGATACAGCGCTGGGCGGAGCAGAATATCCACATCACTGACAGAGAACATGACACAGGTGATGTTGATGCTGATTACTTGAGATGCCGGGCCTCTGGTGGTTTGACAGAGGCCTATTATAGTGAAAGGATTTTTCAGGGTTTAACAGCAGTGGCCTTGTAAAAAAAAAAAAAAAACCTGCATACATCAGATCACAGTAAACGCAGCGACGCTACTAACAGGTTTTGACGAGAAGACAGAGCTGTGATTATGTTTTAATCTCGTGCACGCAGGCAGCATGCAGACGCACACACACACACAAAGTTCTGATTAGCCTCTGCTATCTCCTAATCTTCTGATTTCTGATTTGTTTTGATATCACGCTTCATTTTGTTTATTTCCCTGCAGTCATTTGCAAACACATGCATGTGCACACACACTCACACACACACACACACATATACCAACACATGGGGGAGAGTGAGATTGTTTTTGCAGCGTAGTAATAACAGATAAGTGACTGCTGTGTGTGTCTGAGCTGTCAGCCATGGATCATCTCATTTCCTGACCGGACCCGGCCCCGGCCCCCTGTGTGTTATTACAAACAGCCCAGATCATGTGACAGGGGAGAGAGATTACTCAAGAAACTAATTGAGACTGCTCTGTGTGCTTTCTGCTGGCGAACAGTGGGGTGACTGTTTGGCCAGGCGGACTGATACTCAACCCTCCTGTGTCCCTCGCAACCACAAAATGGCCATTACAAACAATGACCCTGTCAGAGCCAACGGACCTGGCCAGTCTGTAGTGAACCAGATCGCTCTTTTGAAGCTCGGGGATTCCCCTTAAACCTGAAGATGGTGTGTGAGCACAGGATTAGCAGTGCATCCGCAGACCTAGCTTAATATTCCACCTGATTTGTTTAGCTTTTATTCAAGGCAGGTTTTTAAACTCTGATTAGACTGGGAACCTTCCCTATTATGAAGCTTAAATGAACATAAACCCCAGAGAAATATTTTATGGATCTTACTGCATGATATATATTCACTTATGTGATGTCAACCTTGAATACACCACCCTCGGCTTCATCCTCTCCCCCACGCCTTGACCCAGCTACATTATTGATGGCGTATGCGGCTTTGGCTGCCATGTACAACAACTGCCCGGTCGTAGCATCACTGGCCTCAGCACAGTACCATTCATTGGTATTGTTTCATACAGTACAATAGAGCTGGAGAGAGGCCACCAGCAGCGGCTGGAGCCCATGGGCCCTCACACAGGAACAACTGTCAGCTTGCATTTGCTCTGAGTGGAGCAGTATGCCTGTCATACAGAGCTATTATTATGATACAGCCCTGGGTCAGAGTAGAGCTCCAGGGTGAGACAAATTGATCCTGTGTCATCACTTTCAGCCCTGCTTTTCCATACTGCAGCATACTGCAAGGCCTTAGCAAAGATACATTCACATGAAAAAGGCTACATAAAATCCACTTTGACAGGATGACATACATGTGGACCTGGAAAGAATAAAATGTAAAAGGGCAAGAAAAACTGTTCCATGTTTATCCGCAGGCATGGAAGGTATACAAGGCACTGAACTCCCCCTTTTTTTTCAGCACAACTTACACAGTGACCCCTACCCAATGCTCTCACAAAATATAAACAGTCACATCTGCCAGCTCATATACACACATCCTCAAACACTCTTCTCACCAGAGAAGATCCAGGCTCTGTCCAGTGAAGCAGACAGTGGGGGATGGGGGTTGTGGTGGGATCAAGGGATTGTATTTCCACTCGGGGTATAGTCTTCAGTGTTTTTTATGTGAGGTTGGCTCCAGGTCCGGCCCAGTTCCAGCCTAGTGCCAGTGCCAAGGCTAGCACAGGCGCCGTAGCTGGCTGAACAGGTCTGATAGCACTTTTACAAGTGGGAATCTGAGAGCCACTGTGCTTTTAAAGCTTGGCTACTTGTGCTGCATCTCAAATGACATCCTCTCGCCACCAATAAAGCAATAATCTTGACCACTCCTGTGTCAAGTGGCTCTCTGGTCATAAGTAATGCACTATGTGTGAGAGGGGGTGATTTGATCCAGGCTCTCTGGAGTGATCGGCATTTCTTGGATGGGAATCTGGGGTTCGGAGGAATGGAAATAGAGACTGATCTCTTTCAGTGCTGTCCTGTCATCAGCGGTGGAAGTATTGGCTAGACTTTAGTTGGTGGCCTCATGGGTGAGAACAAACCCGTCAGCTCAGCTAGATGTTGGGTCCTGTGGGAATCCCGACTTTGACTGAATGACTTGTTTTCAACGGCTGCTTGAATTAAACACTTGTGGTTTCGCTAAAACTCGAATGATATTTAAAAAAAATTTAACAAAACCGAAAACTGACATGAACATTAAGCTGCATACTAACTCTGCAAAACAAGATTTTTCATGTTTTTTGAAGTATTTCATGTTTTTTGTGCAACAGATTACATGTACAACAACAAGCTAGCATCACTTCCAAACTCTGACTACCACCATTTTAAAGGACACTAGCAAATCTACATGCAGTGATTTTCTGATCTGCACACAATGCCTCTCTAGCCCACAGAACTGCAGATGACTATGCAAGTTGAAAGATCCAGGGTCAGTGAAGCGTGTAGCAGCGTCTCTAAAACATGAAGCTGAGTTTGTCTATACCAGCATGACTAACAACCAATCACCGAAAACTACTGTTTGTCTGCTCACCACTACTATTATTTCCAATGTACTCTCATGACTGCACTTCCCTATACTCAATTACTGTTAAAACTACACAACATTTCTCTTGACATATAAGCGCAATACTGTCCAGTCATGTGTTATTGCACATGAACTCAGGGGACTTGCAATACATACTTGACGACAGGTCAAAATCGATCCAGCAGATGTTGAGACAACCTGAGTCTTAGTCCCAATAGGTTGAGTTTAAAAATCATAGGATCCTACACATCCCATAATGCAGCTTGGTCTTTCATGAGACCTTCACTGCCTTGAAGGCACACGTTTCAAAAGTCGTGATCCTTGTAAGAAAGGATTTGTTATTACAAAAAATAAGCTATTTGGTGTTTTAAGGCAGTTAGCAGCTACTTTGCAAGCATGAACTACCTTTTTCTTCTCATTTGTTTTACTTAAGTATTTAATGGTGTTTAACAAACTATCTTATATGTGCATTGCTGCCACCAACTGGACTGAAGTTTGGAATTGGAATTTTTTCATTAACAAAGCAAAACAATGCATGAGCTACCCCACAGTGGAAAAAAACCACTTGTACCACTTAAGATAATGTTTCAATTCATGCCACTAATGCCCCACCCAACAGTATCGCACAACAACATCTCCACCCCCTCCTTTAAAGGTTAGTCACGCAATGTTTCCCAGTCTTTCAAAGAAAGGGATAAACTCTTGGTTGCACAAGTTGGAGGATGTAAACAAAAAAAAGGAGAAAACAGGATTAATACCTGGATGTGGTGTCTGCACAGAGACGCCCACACTTTTCCCCTAATGCGTACGCTTCAGAAACTGTTGCAACACCAAAGCAAATCATCAGTATCTTAACACATATTTCCTTATGTGTGACATCCACTACCTGCTCATCACCAAGTCCTGTGGAGTTGTCTTTTAACACTATCAGCTTAAAGGAAACTGCACTGACATCGAATGGCTTCAACACCACTTAAGCCACCCATTAGCTTCTCCATCCAAACCCTCAGAGCT
>JAQNCA010000001.1:27354775-27372776 GCA_029783725.1 Acanthurus tractus | reverse complement strand
TGTGTGTGTGTGTGTGTGTTATCAGGTAACATCTCCACTAGTGTGAAACAGGAAGTGTCGTCTGTGAGCAGCCATGGGCCAGAGAGCTGCGCTTCTGCTCAGTGAGCTGCTGCTGCTGCTGCTGACAGCCTCACGCACTCTCCTCGCAGTCAGCTTCCCCGAGGACACCGAACCCCTCGACGTCGTTGACGCACACTGTGAGTGAACGCACGCAAAAGGACTCGGCAGAGACGATGGGGTGGGGGGGGGGGGGAGAGTAAAAAATAATGCAACGTCACTGAAAAAAAAAAAAAGTCAACAACTATCCTTAATACTCACTGCAGTCACACGTCAAGGCTAATACCAGCAGCCTGCCTCTTCCGGCAGTGTCAGCAGTTCAGACACTAGCACGCCATATCTGTAGTAATAAAATCAATCTGCTGTATGGTCAGTTGTAGCATTAAGTGGATTTCCTTTTCATCTCTCTGATGTACTGGAATAACAGAGATCTGCTGACATAGGCAGCCATAACCCGCTGCACAAACACAACAGAATGACATGCAGATATAATTATACAGAATATACAGGAGGTATTTGTACTGTACCATTACCTTAATTGCAGAGGATACGCGTAAAACACATACACAGCATATTTATTTCTAATCGGTGCAGTGGAGTTAAATGTAGCAAGAGGAGAGTGTGGTTCATCTGTGGATGAGTGTCAGCTTCTATTACCAGTTTCCCATTAACACTATGCGTGTGTGTGCGTGTGTGTTGTCTTCACAGTTTCACGGAGGTACCCTGTGTTCAGAGGCAGGCCCTCTGGCAACGAGTCACAGCATCGCCTCGACTTTCAGCTGATGACCAAGATACAGGACACTCTGTTCATCGCTGGCAGGTATATACACACACACAAACACACACACGCACAAACATCGGCTCTCTCTTTCTCTTTCACACATCCCCCACACCAATATACTCAGTCACTCCTTGGCAGGTAAACAGTGGCGTAAGGGGTGGAAAAAAAAGCTCTTAGTGTTATTGGATCTGTGGTTTCCAGGCCTGCATCTGATGTATATGGCCAGTATTGATCCAGGAAAAGCGTCTATCATGCCGGTGTGATGCTCTGTCAGGGATTTCTTGGCATCTTTACATGTCTTTTCTGGTATTTATGGGCACTGTGATTAATCTGACTGCCAGCACTAATATTGTAGCAGGAAATCACTCTGACATCTAAAGTATAAAAGTCCCACCTCAGGAGCCCCTGTAATCACCACCACATGTATTACTGTTGGCAACCGGGTCCTCCTGTTGTCACTTTGGGATATTCACATGGTTTTACTAACAGCGGAGGGAAATGTTGCTCTCTGCAGGCCAGTAAAAATCTGATCCTCACCGGTTGCATTACATTTAAGAAAAACACTGTATAATCAAAACAATAAGTGGTTGTCATGTAAACTAGCAAAGAAGAGATGATATTCAAGTTTCCATGAAACACTCAGTTGCATAAAACCAGAATTCACTTTGAATTTACTCTCTGTTCTTTGTTGAACTAGTATATTCAAGAAATAATGTTTGAACAAACTATATTTTAGTCTAATTATAATCTGATTTACAGGTTTTGACAAAACAATAACCATTAGAAAGAAGACAAATGTAATCCCTGTTTCTTTTTGGGTTGTGTGTTTCCAGCTGCAATAAGGGACTAAAACCACAGTTTACAGTGAATTAAGTGTTCCTCTAAGATGCAAAACCAAGAAACGGCTAAACCACAGAGTGGATGTTTGGAAAATATCTGTTTACTCAAATATTTATCCTTTTATTAATTTGACAAACAGACAGAAAAAAGCCCCTTATTTTTTATTTTTACAATAGAAAAACTGAAAATGATGAGCCCTTCATTGTACATGAGCATATTTCTGGTTGTGCTGCGTCACTGAGCCATGTGTTTTTGCTGTTGTGTGTCCACAGAGATCAGGTGTACCTCGTCAGTCTGAGAGAATCCTACAGGAATGAGATCATTCCTTACCGGGTAAGATTCTCGCCACGAGCTGCTCTCTCAATCCACAAACACTAAAAGGCCTCCACAGATATAATACAGAGCCATTTATCACGAACTGGACAGGTTGTAAAATGAGAGTGTGGAAAAGGGAGGATTGTGTGTGCATGCGCACGAGTCGGTGTGTGCGAGCCTGTGCGTGTGTCTAATGCTCCATGTTGGATTTTACAGAAGCTTACATGGCGATCGGGCCAAGCTGACAGAGAGATGTGTGCCGTCAAGGGAAAACACAGAGTATGTATTGAAAATCGTTCAACTTGCACCTTTTGTTCTGTATTCCACCACACAGACAGAGACTTTAACTGTGAGCAGAGACGCTGGCTGCCTCTCAAAAACGTTGTTCCATGTCATGTGTCTGTTTTTCAGGACGAATGCCACAACTTCATCAAAGTGCTGGTTCCCAGAAATGATGACTTGGTGTTTATCTGCGGTACAAATGGCTTTAATCCCATGTGCCGATACTACAGGGTCAGTATCCAAGAACAAAAACCTGCAATATGTCCGTTTGCACGCTCACATGTGCACCAGAGCCACACATACACACACACATATATATATAACCTTGAATAGTATCACATAAAATGTCCTTTAAGTGATTTGGGTAACACTCCCTCGATTTGAATCTCTTTTTAAATTAGATTTGACTCATTTGACTGATCAATGCGAGTCCTCTGTGGTTCTATAGGTGCTTGTTTTCACCTTGTCACTTGGCGAATCTCTTTTAATGTGTAGTTGATTGTTCTCTTCACTTCAGCTTGATAATCTGGAGTTCGACGGCGAAGAGATCAATGGTCTGGCACGATGCCCGTTTGACTCCAAGCAAACCAACGTTGCCCTTTTCGCTGGTAAGGGTCAAAACACACAGCCGCCCACACACACACACAGCCAGTCTTACTGAAGAAAAACTGATATGTTCCTACTTATGCTCTCATTATCACCTCTGTGTCTCTGCCACAGCAAAACTGTGCCTGCAGCGATAACAAGTCAGGCAATTAAGCACTTTAAACAAAGAGCAGCAGCAAAGCATTGAAGAGCAGTGAATCCTTGTTGTTTAGTAACCCAACTCCTCGCTGTTTTGTTTTTACAGAAGGGAAGCTGTATTCTGCAACTGTAGCTGACTTCCAGGCCAGCGATTCTGTCATCTATCGCAGTATGGGAGATGGATCGGCCTTGAGGACCATTAAATATGACTCCAAATGGCTGAAAGGTGCGCAAACGTCTCTTCATCTCTCTCAATCTTTATTCCTCTACACCCTTGCATTCCCTGGCACCTCTCTACCTGCAAGCTAGCTTAACGCCCGTGGTGCCTTTGCATGGTGTATGTATGAACATGGCTGTCGGCGCTGTGTTGTTTTTTTTTTTTTGAGTGATAGAGAACTCTCCTGCTTTGCCAGGCTCCATGGGGATATGGCCTGTTCTCTCCCAGGCAATCTAGGTCACCCCAAGTCACATACAGCCTTGTACAAATCCCTGAAATATTCAACATGCACAGTGGTGGTGACGGTGCAGAAATACACTTTAACTCTCTGCCTCTGTCTCTCCCCCTCAGAACCTCATTTCCTGCATGCAGCAGAATATGGGAATTATGTGTACTTTTTCTACCGAGAGATAGCAGTGGAGCACAGCAATCTGGGCAAGGTAAGACAGTGCACCTGCCGTTCATAATGCATCACATATTCCACACAGCTACAGTGCAGGCCTTTATCCAGAAAAAGGCTTACATCTCCCTTGGTGCATGCATTTCTGCCACAAATGGCCCCTGGTGGTAATGGGGCCCATTCAGGCGATGACAGTACATCACATTAGAATACACGAGAAATCTCAACAGCCAGTGTTTTCTGGGAATGTTCGACTAATGTAAAACCATTACACAGTTAGAGGATTTGTCTCTTCCGGAGATTGCGCGCTCTGTGTCTGCCTCGCCACATGACACACACACACACACACACAAATATGAAAAGGGCATTAGGATGTTCTATGTTTGAGGCCAACTTCGGCTTTGACCATGCCTCATCTCATCCTGAGCTGGTCTGGCCGAGCCACAGGAAGCCAGCATCCTCCATCAGCCACCAGCCAATAAATATTTCAACCCTACTAATGCTTGGGTGACACCTGGCCTCTGATGGAGGTTTGCACTGGTAAATTATTAAAACTGTCAAAGCCAGCTGCTTCACACACTTCATTTATACTGTAAGCCTTTGTAATCATCCCAAATTGACACGGCGCTGCATTAGGCCGTTGGGTGTGTTCTTTTTAGTTCAAATCTTCGCTCCAGTCAGAGTGAACAATCCTCACACACAAAGTCAGAGATGAGAGAGTGTTTGTTAAGTCGTCTGTGGCGAGTTGCTACAGGATGGAGGGATGCATTATTCAGCATGTTGAAGTGTTTTTAGTGACGTTCGCTCAGCTGCCTTCCTCTTTCGTCCGCCTCTGTCCTGTGTTAAACCCTCTGCTCCCCGCAGGTCGTGTATTCTCGCGTAGCCCGGATCTGCAAGAATGACATCGGTGGGTCACAGCGGGTGCTGGAGAAACACTGGACATCTTTCGTGAAGGCGAGGCTGAACTGCTCCGTGCCAGGAGAGTCTTTCTTCTACTTCGATGTGCTTCAGTCCATCACTGACATCATCAACATCAACGGCGTTCCCTCTGTGGTGGGAGTGTTCACAACACAGATGAACAGGTGAGCTTAAACTACTGTTAGATGTTGAAATACTCACGCAAATGCAGAAATATAACTCTAGAAGTCAAAAATGGATCTCATAATGACATTTTTCCTTCTCCGCAGCATCCCAGGGTCAGCAGTGTGTGCCTTTTCCATGGCCGACATAGAGAAAGTATTCTGGGGTCGGTTCAAAGAGCAGAAGACTCCCGACTCTGTGTGGACTCCTTTTCCTGAGGAGAAGCTGCCCAAACCTCGGTGAGGACTTTACATGTTTTTTCTCTTTCAGCAGGTTTGTCTATGACTCAGCAGCTGCTGACCACCTGTCATTTTCCCCTTTTCTTAACCCTTCTTTGTCCAGATTAAAGCCAACATTTTTTTTTTTTACTAGAAGGGGCCAAGTTATTATCTTTGACCCAGTAAACACAGTTACCAGCTGCTGATGACTTAATAATTAATTTGGCATAATTAGACATGCTGCATATTTAACCTGTTTACAGTCAGCACATATATTAGCAGCCCAGCTCCTGGTCAAAAACAAAGTCCGTGAAGCACCTCATTGCCCCAGTGAATCATTAATGGGGGATAACCATGCATATGTATATTTTATGTTTCCAGCTGAGGCCTTTTTGTGATCCTAATAAGCACCTGCTCCTTGCCCCCCGCCAACCCTCCCTCTGGTTGCACTTTCCATCCATGTTATTATTACTCCCTGGTGTGTGATCGTATGGGCTGATCTTTGACCTTTTGCCCTCTATGCATGCGTGTGTCCTACATTGTAGACCGGGGAGCTGTGCAGGTCACGGTCCAGCTGCGTCCTTGAAGAGTTCTATCGAGTTTCCGGACGACACCCTGCAATTCATCAAATCCCACCCCCTCATGGACACAGCTGTGCCTTCTATCGGGGATGAACCATGGTTCACCAAAACACGTGTCAGGTAAGTGCAGAACTACATTGGAAATGGATTTTGATCAATGGATTAACTCATTTACAAAAACCCCGGTTAATATAAATGCCAGTGACACCCACAGGCCGATAGTGAAAAAACAGAATGATTTGTACCAGTAAGGAGCTCTGATACTTTGTCAACAATCATTCTTACATGGAGGAATCACTTTTTGCATGTCTCTCCACAGGACATGCAATTAAGTTAAAATAGTTGCTGCTTTAGTAATTCAAGAGTCTAATCGGTGTATGTGTTCAAAATGGACTGTCAGCTGTGAGTAACTCATGCCGCTGTGCTGTGTGTGAAGGTACAGACTGACAGCGCTGGCTGTGGATAATGAAGCAGGACCTCACAAGAACCA
Organism: Acanthurus tractus; assembly: GCA_029783725.1. NCBI lineage: Eukaryota > Metazoa > Chordata > Actinopteri > Acanthuriformes > Acanthuridae > Acanthurus > Acanthurus tractus. The sequence continues at coordinate 27,366,771 of JAQNCA010000001.1, read as the reverse complement.
CACAGTGGTGTTCATCGGGGCTGAGTCAGGGGTTGTCCTCAAGGTTTTGGCGAAGACCTCCTCTGTGTCCCTAAATGACAGCCTGCTTCTGGAGGAGATTGATGTCTTCAACAAGGCAAAGTAGGGACACATGCACATTTCCCCCTTTCTGTCCGTCTGCCTCTGTTCTCTCTTTCTCTTCCCTTTCTGTCTCGCAGCAGAAGAGTCAGCAAATCTTCAAGTGAGGCTTCCTGGCACAGATGGCAGTGTCTGTCTGTCTGTCTGTCTGCCTGTCTGCTTTCTGTAAATGTACAGTACAAGGGTGATTCAATTCTTTTTGTGCTTATTTGTGGAAGCGAACAGGCATGCTGACGTGTGTCAGGGGTTAAAATCCTGTTAAATTGTGAGAAAGGGCTTTATGGGACTTCTCTGCTTAACAAGTGATTAAATCTACTGAGACTGAAACAGTAGACAGACTTATCTGATAAACCTCTGATCAGGTTTCTCGTTGCCCTTCCCAGGTGCCTATCTAACCGCGAGGACGACAAGCGTGTCCTCTCGCTGCACGTGGACAAAGACACTCACAGCCTGTATGTCGCCTTTTCAAGCTGTGTCATCCGTGTTCCCCTGAGTCGCTGTGAAAGGCATTCTTCCTGCCACAAGTAAGTCACATGCTAATGTGCACGTTGGGGGGTAAAAATGTGTGTTTTTATAATACCGGTCATGGTTCTTTGGCTTTACTGTTTTGTTTTTCAGTAAATGTTATAAAAGGAGCGATAACAGCCTCACCCTATGCCTTGTGGTTAATGTTCAGTCAACCACAATGATTACAGTGCACTTCCCAGAATGATTTAACCAAGTCCCATAATGTTGTGTGTGATTGTGTGTGTGTTTTTTTTTTTTTGCAACCAGGTCTTGCATTGCATCACGGGATCCTTACTGTGGCTGGAGGCCTCACGGAGCATGTGAGAGGATACAACCTGGTGCTCTGTGAGTTCATGACTCAGCTGCAATATAAAGTTCAAACACAACAGATGAGATAACCAGAAAACAAGAAGTTCTGTAACTCTTGGATTAACATCTGTCCATCTTATCTTGCTGTCTTTTCAGAATCGATTATGAGCAGGACATTGAATCAGGCAACACTGCACACCTGGGAGACTGTCATGGTACGAATTTCATCGCCATCCCATGTCATCTATCCTGAGACATATACAAACAGACACACACACACACACACACACACACTTACACAGACAAACTCATGCACACAAATGAAACACAAACTCATCTTCACACACACCATAAGCCTGCACAGTCACACCAGTAACCACTCCAGTAACTTGCCCCAACATAAGTCTATGTGCAGTATTAACACACACATCTGCATACAGTACATGGCCACCTGTAACTTATGCCACCTGTGAGGCAGAAACATGGACATGTACAATTAAGTGTCATGCTCAGCTGGTGCAAATGGTAGAGGTCTTAACATATCTGATGGCAGAAAACGTGCCTTTACCTATTTTACTTTCAAACTTCTGTCCCTTCATTTGTACCATCTAAACATGAACAAGGCTGAACCTCAGTATTGATCAGAACCAGAGGGCTTCTAGTGACTCCAGTGAGAGAGCAACACTGCCAGCGAGTGCTTTAATCTTCATTATTAAAACCAACAAAACTGCACTCTTTGTGTCACTTAGGGGGTTTTAGTTTTCAGTTTTTACTACTGAATTCCCTTATGCTGATTTCTTGTTCTTTTAATTCCTTTAGCGTTTTTGGGCACTACATCAGCGCCTGATTACAAATCATTTGGCGACCCTACCTCTGGTTAGTTTGATCTTTTACTCAAATGGTTTCTTTCCTTGAGTTCAGCATTTCCAACCCTGTCTTTTCCACCACTGCTACCATTCATCTTTTCTTACCAAAGCACCTCCTGAATGCTAATGTCACCTGCTTCATCTCCATAACCACCAACAACAGATTCACCAGGCAACGTCGGTGCTCTATCTTAGCACAGATTCACTTCCTCCTTTTCACTCATCACATCCTGTTCCAATTTCTCTTCCCTCTTGCATGTCCACACACCATCCCTTGGCATCCTCACTGTTGTGTACCAACTCCTCCTTGAACCTCAGTATCCTCTCTTTTTCCCATTCCAATTTGTCTAAACAAAATACAGGAATGTTCTTTTTGGTTTGGGATTGTGATAAAAACAAACATTTTTTTATTGGTTAACTGTGGTAAATTTACATTTTTTTTCAGATACTAACCGTAAAATTTACCCATTGCCAATGCCTACTAACCGGGATGATAACAGTGTGCTTTACCCACGTCTGCACAGTTTGTTAACAATTTGTTTGTTACCACAGACATGGAGTTTTCATCTGCGCCAGTCACTGTCCACCCCAGTGGGCCCATACACCCCCCAGTACTCATACCCACTCACAGCCCCAGCTCTGGACCTGGTCCAGAGCTCTACGGCTCAGGCTTTGTGCAGCAGGATGACCCAGCCACCTCCCATTCTTTAGACTCTATCCCAGGGGGCCAAGAGGGTAAGGCCCGCAGGGAGGCAGCCAGCATGCTGCATTGAGCTGAGATCTGATAGCTGCCATCAATTCTCACTAAGCCACACAGATGTAAATCCACACATAGGATCACATATACAAACACACAAGTGCTCACAATGGCAGTTTATTAGGGTTTACATTTAACATTTTTATTTAGTCCTTTGCAACTAGACATTTTTTATACATCATTTGTTTCTTTACACATTAGTATTTATATGTTACCATTGTTTACATTTAATTGAAATTTTCTTTCTTTCTTTCTTTCTTTTGTTGTTTTGAATTATTTATTCCCAGTTTTCTAATCAGTAAACCTTGCACTCACTTTTCTCTAATTGTTACTTTATTTTTTTTCCTTTTTTTCCCTTTTGGATTAAGTTTCTGTCTCTGCCAGTATAGATTCTTTAACTCTAGCTCTAGTAACAGTTTACCCCGGCTGGTTGATCATTGACTGGTCCTGCTCTGCCACACCACTGCTGTGGCCGCATGGTGGATGACTAACTCTTTCAATGTCTGTGGTTACTAACAAACTTCGAGTAGAACATTAGCCATTCCAATTCCTGGAAGTCAAACACTGCCTCTTTTTTTCTCTACAAACTTCCTGCTGGTTGATCTCTTGTGCAAAAATATTGATTTGGATCTCTATCTGGGATAAGACTGCACTCCTAACCCTTTGGTATGGGTTAATCGCATGACGAGTGGAACGTGGATCAAGGCAACACTTCAAGTTTTCCCTTCTGAACTAACATAGCAATGCTAGTAATAGATGATGAAATGGATGTGGGTACCTAACAGCTTCTGTCAACTCTCACCATATTTTTTTCCTTCATCTGGGCGATAGGAATGTTTTACTGTTTCTGAAATATGGTTGTGGTTGACTGGATACCTTGTATGGGGCGAGGTGTAAGAGCAGAAACTCATGCATGATTGTGTTCAAACGCAAACATGTACAATTCTGCTGCTGCTGAATGTGGAGGGATGCTTCACTGAGCAGTCTGACTCTTTACCAGGAGGGTAAACCAATGCTTTAATGTTTTTGTAGGTGTATGGGACATCCAAGCAGGTGAGACCAACCAGATGGTCCACATGAACATCCTCATCACCTGCGTGTTTGCTGCTTTCCTCATGGGTGCTCTTCTGGCTGGTCTGATAGTTTTCTGCTACCGAGACTCATTTCTCCGTAAGCCAAGACACGTCCACAAGGATACAGAGTCTGCGCCGTCCTGCACTGACTCTACTGGGAGCTTTGTCAAGCTCAATGGACTCTTTGACAGCCCTGTAAAGGTACAGCCATAAAACTACAAAGTTATGTCAAAGTCTTTTGTGGAGAGAAGTAACTGAACAAGATGTTAGAAGGTGTCTAAACTCTCTCTTTCGATTTATTGGTAAATTCTTAGGAGTACCAGACCAACATTGATTCTCCAAAGCTGTACACCAATCTGCTGAGCAACGGCAAAGACCTGAATACAGCCAACGGCGACACCAAGACCATGATCCTGCGGGACGGCTGTCAACCCCCTGAACTGGCTGCCCTGCCTACACCTGAGTCCACCCCCGTGCTTCAGCAGAAAGGCCTGCAGCCCATCAAAAACCAGTGGGAGAGGGCTCAAGGGAAGGTCAGTGGGCCCCGGAAGGAGTCCAACTCATCAGCCAAGAGTCCCCAGTACCTTCCCTCTTCTCCTGCTCCTCCTAACTCCGCCTCCCACCCACATCACCTGACCCTGGGACACTCACACATCCCTAGTGCCGTTGTCCTGCCCAATGCCACACATGACCACCCCAACCTTGACAACGGAGAGGATACACTGCCTCATTCGTCCGAAAAGAAGCTAAAGAATCCAGAATCTAAAGGGAGTAGGAAAGAACAGAAGAGGTCTGTGGATGCAAGAAATACCCTAAATGACCTTTTAAAACACCTCAATGACTCAGTGGCCAACCCCAAGGCCATTCTTCCAGAGGGATCAGGGCCCCGCCCAAGGCCGCAGCTCACACTGGAGCCCATGGAGGAACTGACTGAACTGCCCCCCAGGGTGCCCAGCCGTGAGGCTTCCCTATACTCCCCCTCCTCCTCCTTGCCAAGGCACAGCCCCACCAAGAGGGTGGATGTGCCCATGCCCACCACTCCCACCACACCAACGGGCAGTCTAAGCATGGGGGGCACCCTAGAGAGGCAAAGAGGGGGGTACCAACTCCACCGGAGTGCCTCTCATAGGCAGTCCTTATCCACCTCACCCAATGGGGTAGCCATGGGGGTTTCTGTGTCTCGCCAACACAGTATGAACAGAGGAGGCTACATGCCCCCAACGCCCCCCTCCAGACTTGACTCTCATGGCGCAGTGATGGGGGCGGGAATGCATTCGGCCCACCCATCATCAGTATCCCGACAGAGCAGCTACAGTGGGCATTGCTCACTCCCTCGCACAGGGCTTAAACGGACCCCCTCGCTAAAGCCTGATGTGCCCCCCAAACCCAACGGGTTTTCACCACAGACTCCTCAAATGCGAGTGGTCAATAAGTACAGTTATTAAAGGAGCATGGACACTTCTTAAGTGATCTCTTGACCTTGACTGTAGAGCTTGTCAGCCCTGCGGGCTTAGGGGGCTAAGGATGGGGTAGGGCCTATTGTGTGTTTGTGTATTGACTTGAGGTGTGTTTCCCCTTTATATGATATGCACATTCACTCACACTAAGAAGGGAAAATCACACATGTGGCCAAAGATACTCCTCGGGGCTTTTTTCGCTCCCTTACGTCTCGCCCCCTTGTCACAGTAGCAACGGGATACGAACAAATGGACTGTGGCGAATCTGCTGCTCCCCATCGTATCTGGCTTGAGTGTCCGATCCCATATTAGGTACGAGGTTTGGGACACTAGCCGTTAAGGCATCTGTGCGTGCGGTACAAGGTCAAAAAACAGTGGAATACTTGAAGAATGGGTCTCATTTGTCACTGCCCTTGAGCACTGTCTTCCCACTAATGTGAACTGAACAAAGAAGAGAGGTAGGCCATGCCTTTGTCAGTAAGATGGCTGGGGGCAGAGGAGAAGAAACTCAAAAAATTAGAGTGTGCGTGTTGCTTAGGATACATTTGACTGCAAAGAGCTGAAACAAGCTGCAAGAGAACAAAGAAAAAGAGAGTGCAAATGGATGTGCTCGTGTCTGTGTGTGAGTGTTAGCTGATTGGAAAGCAGGTTTTTGTAAAGCCAGTGCACATAATTGGCTTTTTACAATTGGTTAGGAAGAGTGGTGCCACATGCCAGAGAATGCACCTTAAGAACCGTCTAAGACCTAAATCACTGTCTCTCATTTCAACATTATCTCGTCTCTGCTCTCGTTTGAACCCATCTGAACTGATCCCAAACCATCTTATGTGTCAGACTTTGGTGTTTCAGGTGATTAGGTCAGGCTGAGATGAAGCTGGTCATGCTGAGTGTGTGCTGGGGCAGGGACTCTGAAACTCACTGGGAAATTATACATAGTACATTTGCTGCTATTGGTTGTAGACATAGGTGTTTGTCTTTAGATTTTTTTCCTCTACCAGACTGGGATAGCCCTTAAAATGGGTGTGCACATCTGCTTGTGTGTGTGAGAGTGAGTGTTATATTGCAGACAGAGGCCAAGAAGTACAGTTCTCAGCAACCAAAAACGCACTGTTAAACCTGATTCATGGGAAAAAAACTGCTTCTCTCCAGGACTGAAACCTCCTTGTAACCTCCACTGCCCCTCTGTATGAGTTTTACTGTTGTTTCAAGAGACTTCTTTCTTTATGTAGCAATGGTATTAAGAACAAAACATCCTTTCCTCATCTCATTCTATAACTGAATTTTGAACAAAATGATTTGCCTTTATGATGTTTTACTGTGTTATTTAAAGATTTTAAATATGAAACTAAAGCAAAACCCATGGTTTAGCCCATGCATATGAATTCAACATTTCAGGGCACTTCTGTTCTGTTAAACTTGTGTGTCCCTTAATAGAAGAACACTAGTATTTTCCTCCTACATTAATCCTATTAAAGGTATGTCAAACTGACCCCAGAACAATACATGGATGTATGTAACACCTCTGTGATATACCGTGCTGGTTCTGCAGCCCGTGTTCCCTGTGCAGTTTCCCTGCGAGTGGCCAGTGTACAATCAACACAACATTTACCAATGTGTCCAAATGAGTCATGCTGGGAATGACAAGATCCTGTATATACTTAAATATTATAAATAAGGAGTATAAGTATTTTTAGGCAAGTGAACCTGAATCTGTGCATTGTGTGCCTTAATGACAAAATGAACTACTACTACTACAGTATATAATATCGGAAAAGTCAATTGGTCCTCTGTATGTTACGGTCATATACTATATCATAATTTTTCTACAAGCAATTTTGAAAAAACAGCAGGATGTGTTGGAAAATCACTACCTAATCCAAACCGAGTTGATGCGGAAAACATACTGTCAGACAAACATTCCCCCCCCCGGTGAATGCGAGTTGTGCAAAAAGGACAGTCCAAAAATACATTAATATGGCATATAAATCAAATGTTCTCCCTTCTGCAGTGTTGAAACGAATGGTTTTAATCCACCACATAGAGGTGCCATGCAGTGAATGTATTTTCTTGACAGTGGGATGTAGGGTGGTTAGACCTTGTACTGTGGAGTAGTCGGCTCAATGCAGCGCATCCTGTCCACAGCCAATGTATTAACACAGTGTTCACATGAAAGCCGCCTGTCACCGTGTGCAGCGGTCATGCAGATTTGTATTTCCACAGGATTGCAGTGGCAGGAATTGTTTCTGTTGGCCAGTAGGGACAAACTGAGGGATCATTTCTTTTTTTTAAGCAATGGGTACATTATTTGAGTGACATCTGCAGTCCTATCCAAGTGTCAGTTGCCTGTTTAGCCCAAAGCCGCATTTTGTTTACAAGTGATGATTGTATGTAAAGACTTTCTGCCTGTCATCTAACCAGTGTTTGGGCTCTCTTTTCTTACTCCACATGACACTCACGTCACGAACATACACTCAACATTAAATGCTCAACTGCCTTGTACATTGCAATATGAACTGGGTCTTTCTGTTGCAATCTAAATTGAAGCCTTTATTTTTCAGTCTGAGCTCAGTGTATGTGCAGATAAACCAGATTCTGTCATGTAATTTTGATTTGAATACTGTGCAACATGGCGATGCAAGGCCAGCTGTATATATGATCTCCAGAGTATTTGAGCGTGTAGATATGTTGTAAACTTGTACTGTGAATGTGTAAATAATAATGATGGTCTTTGTTTCATGATATTTTTTTGTTGATTTTTTTAACACAGCATGTATAGTTGAAATAAAACATTACTGCACAGAAGGAAGAAGTCACAGGGATTTTCTTCAAGTTATGGCATTTAGCCCGGCTGAGATTCATAAGTCCTCTCCTCATGTTATGCCATGTGTTTCTGGTGTGAGGGAGCATGACAGGGAGCTGTAAACAGTTCAATCAGATGCTTAGTGTCTTGTGAATCCATCCTAAGAGCCATGAGATGTATCCGGTACTTACAGCATGACTTGGGCAGGGGGAAGTTATGTGTCCAAGCTGAGCTCCACAAGCCGACTATCAGAGACATTAAGAGTCTGCAGAATGATTAAGAGCCTCAGTCTATTTTTAGAGCTTGGTTGTTTTGAAGTTTGGGGCCAGCGAACAGTCAACCACACCAGATAGCATGTGGGAAAGTTTCCAAAGAAGTATGTTCCTGTGGACACCAAACATCTGGACTAACTACTGCTCAAGGCATAAGATCTGAGCCACCAGTGAGCTGTAGAAGAATGCACGCACACCAGCGCATGCATACGTTTGAATGCATGCAGCATAAACATCCAGTTCATGATGTCACGCACAGTTGGGCCAGCAGTCAACAACAAAGGGTAAAAAAACAGTGGTAGAATGATGAAATCTTGGAAAGTAATTAAATGGGATGGAAAATAATTAAAATGTGCGCTCTTTATGTCTCCAAGAGACGTAATTATATAATCCACATGTGCCTCATGTGCTGCACCACTAAACTCCTGATAGGCAGTCATGTGAAGTTCACCCAAATACAGAAACATGCAGAAAAAAAACATCAAAACATGGAAACAGGAATGCGGTGTTTCAAATCTAACACATGGGATGTCACTGTGGTGATGCAGTCTAAAATAAAAAAAACATCCCACATGACAGCAACATCAGAAGTTTTAATCCGGCTAGAGACCTTTGTTGCATGTCATCACTCATCTCTCTTTTCCCCACATTTCCTGTCTGCCTCTTAGTGTAAAATAAAGCAAATTTGTTAAAACATCACTTTAAAAAGCATCACAGGCAACTTCTGACCACAAGTTTTTCGGTCCAAACTTCATGCAAAAGCTCCTGTCAACAAAAAAACTCAAAGTCAAATATCAAGACTGAAAGGAAAAAGGGGATTCATTTCACCGCTCTGCACATGAAGAAGTGCAGAAGGGCTCTGAGAGCGCGGCTCCTGCTTTTTCACAGGGACTTTATGCAGCCCTTTGGCTGTTTGGCTCGGAGGCTTTGTGGCTCATCGCTGCCGTCAGAATGTTGACACAAGTGCTCCTTCATTTGCTTTCAGCAGGACCTCCTGAAAACTCACACCTCCTAGCAACCCAGCTCTGTCTTTAGCTCCCTCTCACACACACACATAGAGACACACACACACACACACACACACACACACGCATTCACACACGCGCAGACACACACACACAAGAGAAACATTCTTCACTCTGGGTGTTCTAACAGGGGTTGGGGTGTGATTTGGTTGGGAATGGGTAGCAACAAAGAGGCGCCTCTTGCTATTCTGATGTACATCCCATCCTCTCAATTTATCAGATGGTCTCTTTGAATTAGTGGAGGCAAATCAAACACAGCTAGTGATTCTGTAGCTGTTTCATTCACTTGTCCCTCCGCCTGGCCACACTTAGTCTCATTACGAGCACCGACTGTTCCCGGACAAAAAGCATGCGTTTGTTGTCATGCAGACTTGTCTGTGTGTGTCTGTGTGCATGTCTGTGTGTGTGTGTGTGTTTATTCCGCTTTGAAAGGAAAAGAAAAAGCAGAAGCTAAAAAAAGAACATGTCTTCGTTAAGTGTAAGTAGAACACAGCAAGGTCACTCATCTAGATGCAGGAAGATGAAAGTAGATTGCTTAAGTTGAAAGAACAGATTAAAATGTGCTTTGAAACTGCGAAGCTCGCGATCAGAAAATACAGAAACACTCACAAAATAACACACAGACACACACCCACACAGACTACAGAGTACATGCTAACACAGTGAGAGTGATCTGGTCTATTTCTCTGCTTTCTGGCTTTCGCTGTAGCACCTCTTCAGAAATTTAGGGAAGGTGATTATACTTAAAATCATCCATCTGTACTCTTTCCTGTCCTCTTTTCTTAAAAGCCCGGAGGTGAAACCAGCAATTACATTTACAAGACTCAGTCATGGAAAGGTGCTTAGAAGGTTTCTTTGTGGGCTTTTGCAAGTACATGTGCTCTCTCTCTGATGCATTAAAATCTGTCAGAGTGTCCGGGGTAATGCTTCATTTGAAAGTGGAATTAAATGACAGGGTAAAGCCAAAATTTCTCCGAGTTGGATTGAAAAAAAAAAAAAAGTTTTGACGTTTTTGCAGCACAGCCCTCTACACTCGGGAAAAGCCATCAAAGCCTAATCCATGTGCCAAGCACCCTTACATTGACAGTTGGTTAATGGCACATATTGCTTTGAAAAGTGACTTAAAAGGCAGACAAGCAAAGGCAAGGAAGAGAACGTGGCTTTGGAAACTCGAGCAATGGAAATGCAGAAAGGTAGAGACTAGTGTTTCCTCTGCACAGACATTTGGATTGTGAATTTACTACAAACAAAACAGCCTAATGAGAGAATAAAGCCCATGCAGGGACTTTTTTTCCAGTTCGTCCTTATTGAGTTTCAGCCGAGCTCTACAATCAGCAGCATTGACACCGCTGACAAAGAAACACAGCGAGAGATGGCTGCACAGATTTGAACTTATTGATTTGTTATATAATGGCTGCTAAGATTTCCCTGCAGTGACTGGCTGATGTTTTTTTTTCCAGATAACCTCCAGAAATGATATGAGAACCTCTGATGACATGTTTTATCATGAAACACCATTAATAAGGGAGAAAACAAATGAAACTCACATGGATGATATTAAGCCATGAAGTCCGGATGTGACTTAAATACAGCAGGAACAGTGTTGCATAAGCGCAGATATGTCAGTAAACACTAGATTACGGTTATTAAACTAGCCAGGAGTGAAACTTTGGCATTGACGAGCAGGTTAATTGGCACTAAAGTGGAGAGGTCAGGCAGCTAAAGTCCAGAGGAGCTTTGTGTTACATAAGACTTGACTGATAAGGTGCAACATTTATATAGCTTCCATTACACGCATGGGAGGTTCAACCCCTTTGCATGATTAAGCACAAAGTTTTAATTTAATAACATTTGTGGTATTTTCTGTTTCGGGTAATTGTAAATTGCAAGTTAGCACTAGCTGTTAAAATGGACAACATCGTCTCTCTGCTTCTTTAAACTCAGTGTCCCAGTTTTTCATCATGCTTTAAGGAGGAGAAGCTTTCCTCTGTGTTGACTACAAAGGACTAAACTCCAATTACATGGAACAACAGCTGTATGAATTATCTCTTGCTATCACAGGCAATTAGCTTATCAATCGCTCGCCAAAAGTCAACACATTCATTTAATATATTAACTCAGTGTTGGTAAACAATACAGCAACTCTGATTTATACCCATTAACGACCTTTAGCACTCAACTATCACTGCCTGTGCCACCTGAACAGTGTAAATACTGCCCTGTAGGCTAAGAAAGAAAACACAGCTGAGTTTGTAGTTATTGAATGATGTCACAAAAATGGGGCTTAAACTTAAATTTTGGCTTTGTAAACACATATTTATTATTCCTGGGTACCTGCATACACCTGTGATATCAAGGATACCTTCCAAGATAGCACCAAGGCAGTAAAATATGTTTTTGATCAAATAAGCTTTTGAGCTGTTCCCCTAAACTTGATATAGGCAGCATTACATGACCAAATCACAAACAGCATATGGATTGATTGCAAAGATAACAAAAGGAGCTAGCAGCGTTCATCTTTGGAGTTTGGATATTAAGAGTAACATGCTATTGAGTCTCGATTGATGTCATTCAGTATTAACATGCACAGCATCAACCTGGAGATACAGGCCCGTCTGAGTCAAGAGATGCAGATAGAGAACAGCGTTGAGAGCGAGAGAAGAGAGTGAGATGATGAATATCTGTCCAATGTGGTTCTTTAAGATGCACAGACTTTGCTCCAGCACCTGCAACTAAGGGTACTAATCTGTCAGATTTCATCTGCTCACTGTGTGTGTGTTTGTGCGTGTTTGTGCGTGTTTGTGTGTGTGTGT
>JAQNCA010000001.1:27296568-27314185 GCA_029783725.1 Acanthurus tractus | reverse complement strand
CCCCTGTCCCTGCCTGTATGTACCCCCCCTCGCCCCTCCACCCACCCCCCCCCCCCCCCTCACACTCCTTCACTGCTTCCCTTCCTCTCTCTTGAGCCACCTGCTGCTGCTGCTGCTTGTGTTCATGGGAAAGATTTGGGAGGAAAAGAATGACAGGAGCAGGCTTGCACTCGTGTGACCTCGCCAATTTTGCGATTATGTTTGGTCAATCACCGTCGCTTTCTTGTCTAATGGAATTACGCTGTCTGGCAGGCATCTGCTCGCACGCAACAGGTAGAGAGCCCTTTCTTCCAAAGCAAACATGCATAACGTCACATTTTCATGTGATGCTTTCGTTGACACCTACTGCTTTGCGTGTGTTTAACAGCTGGCTATGCACTGCGACACACGCCGTAGTTTCAACTTGACTTTAAAGAAATGTAGCCGTGGCATTGCCTTGTATCCCTGAACCCATTTCTCTGCAGTCTCCCTCACTCTTTCCGTTCATGTTTGCCTTTTGTGATGTTCTGCAAAATTCCCAGAGGGGCAGAGTGAGAGGGAGAGAGATCGAAGTCTCCGGACATCTGTTTGATACCACGTTCAGAAAGAGGCTATTTATAGATACCCGTAACCCCTCATGTTTCATGGTCAGCTCGTTTTAAAACATTGAAATTGTTTCTGTGTTTTGTCTTCGCCACATCTGCAACCTTTACTTCTCACAACCTGCGCAGTGTATGCATTGAGTGTGATCATATTGAAACAGTTTGATTAATGGATCCGTCCTGCACAAAAGACAAGACAGCACTAATCTGAAGCCTTCCTGTGATCTCTGTCCAGGTAACATGCAGGCTTCCAAATGCCTGACCCTATCAGAGGAGAGATGAGGCACCCAGATGTTCGTTTACCATGTGTAGCGTCCACTACAACCACTCCCTTGCTGCCATGAGCGGAAACGACATGATGGCGCACTCTCTGACTCTGGAGCAGAAGACAGCATTTGCCTTCGTGGGGATGTTACTGGTGTTCCTCGGGCTGCTGATAGTAAGGTGTTTCAGGATCCTGCTGGACCCCTACAGCAGCATGCCTTCCTCCAACTGGGCTGATGGCATCGAAGGGTTGGAGAAAGGGACGTTTGAGTACGCCCTTACTTAACACAGGGACACACACATCCATAGATGTCCTCACAAAAAGAACTGCCTATGGACACACACATATGAATATACGTGGAAGCAAATACACTTACACACACGCAAACACAAACGAGCCACAGCCCTGCACAACCATCACACCTGACACTGACATGCCATCAAGACATCTTCCTGTGACAGACTGAACCAAGAGACTGAAGCTGTGTATGTTGTTCAATGTGCGTGTGTGTGTGTGTGTGCTGTTAGTTCAGAGCCGGTGTAGAGTCTACTCAATGTGACTACGTGTTTGTTATTGTGTGTGTGTGTGTGTGTGTGTGTGTGTGTGTGTGTGTCTGAGCGAATGTGAGGCAGATGCTGTGTCATATTCTTTGCCCTTCTGCCCGGGGTTGTGCATTTCAGCTCATCTATTTACACAGAAATGGCTGAAGCTCCCTTTAACCCACACAGTTGAATGTTTGCAGATGATAAGAGGTGGTAAAAGGTGGATGCTGGTGGACAGGGTGGGGAATTAAGGTGCAGGGGGATTATTCAGACGTAGTTTTAAGACTCAGGGACAAGATTCCTTCAGTGAAAAACAGCATGGTTACACCTCTGCACAGCAGAACTGCTCTGCATAAGAATGTATGTGGTTGGAAACAGGGTATTATGTCAAACTCGTGCTTTGTGGACTTCAAAAATCAGTCTGTTGGTGATCCAAAGGAAAAGCTGCCGCCGCCGCCGCCGCCGCTGCTGCTGTGTATAGATTGGTCCTTTTCGTGGCTTGAAAAGCAACTGAACAAACTGTGATTTACATTATGGTGTTACTGTTTCTAAATGATGCAAAAACAACTCTCAGAGTTTGTACTGCTGCTGTCTGAGTGATGGTACACTGTATGTCGCCACAATTACATGTCTGAGTGAAAGGGGAGAGGGGGGGAACACAACTGTTTACTTTTTTGACTGTATGTCTGCTACGACGTGATAATGTTGACTTATGGACTGCCAATTGTTCCATCTGAAAGGTTGGCTGATGCAATCAAGCCAAAGAACTTTTGAGGAGGAAATGAGGATTACGGCCTAGGGAAGGTCTCTCTGTCTCTCAGCGCTGCTAGTTTTCTAATGACAAGGATAAACTCTCACTACCTGCCTGCAGAGGAAAAGGTCACATGGAAAACAGGGGTGGGATGTCTGTCAGCACTGCACCTGAACATCTTTTTTCCTCCTGTTCTCAGCCATCCTCACCCTCTCCTCACCTACTCTCTTTCTTCCAGACGGAGGAAGACAGGACAGTCCTAAACAGAGATTCTGTGATACGGCAGACTGGTCCAAGTCTCGAGTGTTCCTTTGCTAATTTTTACGGTCTACGGTTTCTCCTTAGTGCTGTGAATCTGCCTTACTGTGACCTTCAATGGGTTTATGTGCCTTCATCTAGAAACATTGGAGCACCTGTTTGTGTGTGAGTGTGCATGTGTGTGCGTGCACGCCTGCGTGTGTGTGCGCGCGCGTGCGTGCGTGTTTGTGTGTGTGTGTGTGTGGCATTCATGATGACAGATAGTGCATCTCCTGACCTGTTGCTTGCTCAGCTGGTGGTAGAGATTTCTCATTGATATAGATTTGATTCAATGATGTGAAATAAATAGAATTTCTTCACTTTAAAACATTTGTCGGTCAAATCTTTGCTGTTTGGAATCTCTTATTGCAATTTGCAGAGCATGTTGAGCAAAAAAAGACATGTTTGTGAGATCAGTTTAACAAATTGCCGTGCTAATTCAGAAGGCAGTTTAGTTAAAGCACAAAGGAGAGGCTTAAATTTCAGGTCTTTTTTTCTCTTCTCTGCATCTTAACTCTGGCAGTCCGACATTGCTGCAGCAACAGAGAGGGAGCGTTAGAGCAATACAGGAAGAAAAACAAGAAAAAATGTTAACACCAACACTGGCAGAAACTGATTCTCATACAGAGGCTGATGAAACGTGTGTGCGCTTTCATGCTCTACAGAGGGAAATGGGCTCCTGTAGTAGCGGAAAACAATATAGACAGGCATTTACTGACAGTCATGCGGTGATAAGGCAGCTCTTGTTCTGCAGAGCCCACCAGCTTTTCCTCCCGTGGCCAGTTCACACTCAGAGGCTAGGACACTATGCACCCCTCCCTTGACCCACATCATTTGACAGGAATGCAATCATTATTGCACCGTTATCTTTGTGACATCCTTATCTGAGATCTATTTTTAGTGGGAACAAAACACAGCCCGCTTCCTCCTCAGCCTACAAGCCCACTAACCTTACAAGAAAAACTAAACCAATAAGGATCGACATAGCAGGCATCATAAATCTATCAATTTTTGACAAATGTACCAGCTTATTTTACATCTCTGTTTAGTAGGTCACATTAAGATTTCTTTATAACACTATTAATCACCTTCTCTTCCTCATTGGAACAAAAGCAAAGACAATAAACCTCATCTTTGCCAACATAGGAAATGATAATTAAACAAACATATCAAACAAAACCTGCAGTGAAAGTTACACAGTGCATCTTTCCCTTTCCCTTTTCTGCATGCAACAGAAAAAGCGTAGATCTTTTAAGAAATACATTTTTATGTCAATTTTCTTCCTTTGGGCAAACAGAAATAATATTGGTCAGCATTGTAATTACACTATGGCTAGTGGACTTACACAACATAGGACCCAAGGGCTTACAGAATACTTGTTACATGTAGTACCAATGAGTCAGCTAAAGAGTGAACCTTAGCTTTTACTGATTATCAATAATCAGTTTTATTGCTAATGGTCTTCGGACCTCACAAGCTACGTCCTTGATTTATTGTGATAAGACCACAAGATACAATAGTCTTTCTATCACAAAAGCCAATCACAGCACCGTAAAAGTGCTGTTAAAACAATTAATGCTGCCTTTAGGGACTTTAATTTCTAAAAATAGCCTCAGGCGATCAGATTAGCGAAGTTGCAAATATTGAAGCCAAATATTATTTTTTTTCTTTCGTTGAAAAACAGCTCTGTTTATGCTTTGGCTTTAATGTGACTGTTTGATTCACTTTGCCAGATGTAGTGGAGAGTTTTACTGCTGCTGCAGCTGCAGATATTAACCAAAGTGACAGGAACTTATTTTTGCACCTCGAAGCCTGCAACGGTTGTCTGGTGCTCTGAAATTAGCTGTAGCCAACTTTAAACCTTAAATTAGTGCCCTCGAGGCCTGAACCATGAGACACTGCAGGATTAAGGACCTAAACACATGAAACGCCTCTCTAAGCCATTATGGATGGATGGTCAATCATTAGCCATGTAATGTTTTATAACAGCTATTAATGATTATAAAGCAATTATAATAATTTACTTTTAATTGATTTAAAGCTGAATGTAATATGAGGAAAGCCTAGTTTTCAGATTTCCTGTTGTGGGTTATTTACAGGTTTGTTTACAACAAAAATGAAATAAAAAATTGTACATTTTTTAATAGTCAAATACTTTTGTGTAATAAGCATAGACGAGAATTACACACAGGAGAGTGTTTCATTTAAATATTCATGATTATTGAAAGAATCAGAAAAAAAACACCTCAGTTAAACGTTATAAGACAAAAATTAATGCACATGCAGGCTTTCGTAAGAGCTGTTGTAAATACTGGATTCAGGTTTTTAGAAACGTGGCTCTGACAGAGGAGGCCAAGGTCCAGAGCCTTCACAGTCCGAAGTATCACTGAAGTCCTGAGTTGAATCCATATGAGTCATTTTGTATTTTTTTCACCGTTTTAGCCAGTTAGTCTTACATTTCTTCTCTTTTCAGCCACTCAGATTCTTCTGGTTAGATCTCTCTGATTCAACCTTAACCTCTCTGATTTGACACTTCATGAAATCAGTCAATAGAATTGATTTAGTAAAGATTTCAATATAACATCCACATCTGATATGTTCATGAAGTCGCTTTACATTCTTATTAGCAAACAGCAGGCTGAAGGGAACATGTATCTGAGATGAACTCTAAGGTTTACCCGCTCCTTTATTTATTGCTGCCTTTGAGGTATCAGGAAACTTGTCTGCTCATATCTGCACTTAATTACTTTTTATGTTCCTGCGTCTACAACAACAGTACATCTCATCCTGGTGAACACGATATCTCAGGATCACCTGGAGAAAATTTCTCTCAATTCAACACAATTCATCCATTTGAACTTGAGAATGAATTGAACTGAGTTAAACGAAAAGAATTTGGTGGCTAAAATTCAAGGTCACTGTGACCTTATAAAACATGTTTTGGCTATAACTCAAGAGTTCAGACGCTAATTATCACATAATGTCTATTAGGATCAAATGATAAAGCATGATGACATTATATATTAAAAAGTTAACATCACTGTGAAATCATAATGTCCCATTAAAACCCTTTTGTGACCGTTATTCATAATCATATCTCAGAGGCAGAGAGGGAGACTGTGACTGTGTTTTGCATTTAGTCGCTCACTGAAGTCTGGCCACCTTGTTTTGTTGTTTTTGGATTTTCTGTTGGCAGGATGACAATGTATTTGAAGCATCAGTGTTTCAGAAGTTGCAGCCTCTTTGCAGCAACACTGTCTGCTGTCGTGACTAAACCTTTGTTCTCTATTACACTCATCTATATCAAGCCACGCATGTGAACATGCACACAAGGAATTTGATCCTGTCTTTACTTTTTCTCAATGAACTTACACACCAAGAGATAGACACAGTAGTAATTCAAGGGGAGCTCATTTGTTTTGCTGATATTGTTTTGCTGATATTGAGCTTTAGGTGATTAAAGTCTCACATATAACAAAGCTCTCTATCAGTCATTTGTACTAATCTGTAAAAACAGTCATCCAAATGAAGATAGTATGTTTGTCACTAGATATTAATCACTGAAATCATAAATGCCGATATATAGTAATAAATTCCACATGCTAAGAAATACATTTAATGAAATAATCTTCCAACATGGATATAAGCTGCAACTTTACTGATTAATGAAAATATACAAACACCAAGCAGGGATTGTCATTTCATGATGTGGTTAACCAGTTTAATAAAAGCTGCAGACGGATTTTCTTCTGCTTCTTTTGAGTCCTTTTTACAAAGAGTACAGATCCTCTTGTTTTCTTCAAATTGGTGCATGGTGCATAGTGCACCTGATGCCACAGACTCACTACACAGGCTCAACAGCTCTCTGTGGAGCACTGCATACTCTGAATTTACTCAAGCAGTGCAGACAAAAGTCTAGCAGCACTGATAATAAAAAGGAATCACCTTCATCTCAAGTCCAGACTGTGGGAAAGTCAAAGGGGCCCGAGGACCTCTGACTGACAACTGCGGTGTGGCGAGAAACAACAGTCTGTCGCTCTGCTGCTCCGTTCAAAATAAATCCTCAATCTGACATGAACATGTGTCAAAAACCTGAGGAGTTCTTAGTGACATTACCAGTTAAAAATAGTTATTACAAATTAAAACAGAGTACTAAGATAGGAGGAAGGAAGGATTTTATTGCAGCCATTATTACTTTGCCAGTGGAAAATTTTCCTCTCAGCATGACTCAGTCAGAATTACACTTGTAGAAAATCTGTGTTCGGATTCTGGTAAAACACTGTGCAATTGAACACTTTCTTCCAATCTGCATGTCAAATCACGTGCTCAAGTTTTATTCTCTGCCAAGGTCAGATCTCCAGTCATTAGCCTGCCTTTTACTGTGCGCATAAATCACTGTGGTGTATCAGTAATAAGGAAGTTTACCTGTTAAGAGGTCTTTTAAAGGCACTTTAGAAGTCATGTGGCTATAGAGAAATGCCTCCGGCATGTTCCTGTATTGCATGGTCTCATATTAACTCTCATTTTACTCATAAATACATCCATTTTCCTGTGCTACTAACAACTTTTGGGCAAAGAGAATCAGTAGAGATCACATTCATGAAATAGATTTTATAATCTTTATGCATGTAGGGAACATCTTAGTCACCGTTTGATTGATTTGGTTCTTGTTATCACACTTCTTCTTTTAATTATATCATATTGCTTATATATCTGTAACTTTCCTCTACTTTCTCTCCCATATCATCTTTAAATTTTTCCGCCACAGTCATACGCATCATAAATGGTCTATAACCTTGAAACTTTTCCTGCTCAGACATATCAGTTGTCTTTCAGGAGAGGCTTTCATGTGGATGCTTCGCGATGATTCATCCAAAGGGCCAGCAGGTCTGAGGAAATACCGTGGATAGCCCCATAAACTGCAGTCCCAGAACAACATGTGCTGTTGCCTGTTGCCCCGCACTTCAGACAATAATATTAGTAATCAATCCTCCATAACTCAGGCAATGAGTGCCTTTATCTCTCGTTTGTGGTTTATGACTTGGTTAATCGTTAAGCAATGCCTTTGTGTCCCCTAGGATGGAACAAGGACATATCTTACACCCCTTGGTCCGTTTTTCGGAGGGTTGATCCAGAGAGTTGGCCAATAGCTGGCAGTCTGTATATGACCCTGGGATGCAGGGTATAAAGGCAGGCCATCTGATACAAAGCAGGCTCAGACGCAAGAGTCTCTGAGGAACAGAAGAGATCTCTACAGATATAATCTAAGCCTTAGTCTATACATCAGTAAACAAGGATAACCCCACCAGCTCATGCAGTGCTCTGCTTTCTTTTAAAAACACTTTTGGATGACTAAAAACTTCAGACCCACACAGCTGTTTTATCCTTGACTTATTAAAAGCTGCTCCAGCAAACCTGATGGAGAGGTTTAGGTCCAAAGGAGGGGAGCATGTTAATGCTGCCTATGATGCCAATCTGGATGAACCTCCTATCTATGAGGATTCCATCCACCGGGCGGTTCGGCCCTCTGTGGTCAGCGCCTTCGGTCACGACACTTTGGACCGATTGCCCAGCATTGACTTCTATCGCAACGCGGGCAGCGTGAGTGGTCACCGGGCCGTGCGACCTTCACTGCAGGAGCTCCATGATGTGTTTCAGAAGGTTAGTGCATATGATGACCGAAGCCGGTAAATACGAATGAGACGAATCCTCTTCGCACAGGTTCTCTTCTTTTCTTTCTGTTTTCCAAATAATGCACAGGCTGCACACCTTTTTTCTTTTTTTATTACTCATGTTTGTCCTTGGCCTCACCTTCTGCAGAAAGTATTTCATGCCTGTTTTGCTCCTTGTGTCCTAAATTCGTGTCACCAAGACTCTGTAGCTGCAGTCTTTGTTCTGCTCCTGAGCAACACAGTTCATTCACTGAGGTTCAGGACCCCAAACTGAGTTAAATAAAATATTTTACAGTTGTTTAATCATTTGAAGATCATGAATTTTCAGCATCCGCAGTTCAGCCATTAAAACTTTGTTTTAAAAGGACACAAGAAAGTTATTTAAAGAACACAACAGCAATCAAGAAGCTTGACACACTTAAGAGTTTTTTAGTGCTTTTTATTGGGCCTTTAGACTGCCTCGTGTTGCAAAAGAGATGAGGTTATAGGTCATTTGAGTTTATAGGTTGAACAAAGTTAGAGTTTCTCAACTGAGAAAACAGGACAGATCTCTTTGAAATCTTCTCCGGCAAAAAATGAAAGCAAATGAGTGTCATTCCAGTTTAAGACGGATTGCGAGATACAGTGCAAATGTGTAAAGCCATCTATCATCCAACCATCATTGTCTTGATGGAAAGATCTTAAAATGTTTTTTCCGGCAGCGTGATTAATGTGAGAATCCCCCAAATTCATCAAGGAAGACTAAATATAGCTGACTCATAGTTTGAGTTGATGGTACATTTAATGTTGCTGCTATCTACACTTTGGATTAATTAATGACCCGAACACAAAGTGTTTCAAGTAGACTAATAGGACTCAATAGGACAGTTTGCTATAATGAGTCATTTAACAGTCAGTATTCATCTTCATGAGAAGATAAAAATTAAGTTTGTCTTGTTCTCCCCATTTTTTCTCTTCAGTTTACAGCGACAGACACACTGTAATGTTTCTATGAAGGTTTTATCGATTTTATCACCGTGGTTTTCTCTCCATCTCACATGAAAAAAAGCCAAACAAGTCGCTTAAATACACATAGAAAACACTTAAAACCAGAGGCAGCAGCTTTCTAATATTAAGAAGAATGACAAATATTAAAGGCACTGCCATAATGAATATATGCAAGTTATTATGCGTGTTTACTTCCCTTTATCTTAAATCTAACATGTGCCCTGCAGAATGGAGCGATCACGGTGCCAGACATTGCAGAGGACGATGGCGAGGGGAGTGACACGACCCCCTCTGATGATGTGGAGTCCGCCGCTCCCATTGAGAGCGACAAAGGAGCAGTAAAGTTCGGCTGGATAAGGGGCGTCCTGGTGAGTTATGCTGGGCCGTGATGGGCTCCCTCTGCTTTATAGAAGTCACTCTACATAACTGTGACTTGGAAAAAAAAAAAAAGAGCTTCATGTGTCACAAAAACACAGCAGGGTTAAACGGGGCTTTCAGGATCAGAGTCTAGCAGTGATTTTTTTTGGCACAAAGATCAAAAAAATGACCCCAAAATGTTGCCAAGTGCTTTTCAAAATGATATTACAAATGTTTGGTTTGTCCTGAAAATAGAAAACATAGAAATGACAACATTTTAAGTGTCACCTGTTTGAAATAATATTAAGAAACAATGATCCACCTTGAAGACTTTGAACTTGAATTGTTCTTTTCTTCCACAGGTGAGATGCATGCTGAACATCTGGGGTGTCATGTTGTTCATTCGTCTGTCCTGGATCTTCGGTCAGGCAGGCTGGGGTGAGTGAGACAGAGCTACATGTTTGTCGGACAGGACACACGTTGATACAGAGTCTTTAAGTGCAAAAAAAGTTATGTTTTTTTACGTGTTACATCTTTCTGATCATTTATTCTGAATAGTTTTCCAACCAATGGTTTGCTTTTTCCATTTATTTGCATTTGCTTTTTAAGAACTGCTGCAAGCAAAAGCCTTTAAAAACCGCACTTCATGTGTGGTACACATTAACTTGACTTTATAGAGGCAAGCTGTCAGTCCATCAGTGAACTCAAACACTGCGTACAAGCTGAACCAGGGTTACTCTCAGGTTGACAACGTTGTCGGAAGCAGCAGCAAAAACATCCCGCATGTGTTACGAGTGATTCTGAGAAAAACAGAGACAATTAAAGGATTGCATAGTCCTCCATTCATTAGTAGGATGTGCAGGAGTGACTGAATTGGGGCAGATTCACTGAACCAGACTTTTTCTCAGGTCCCATAATGACCCAAACCTGCTGAAGGTCTATTTTGAGAGCCAAACCCTCATCAGCAATGTGTGTGTGTGTGTGTGTGTGTGTGTGTGTGTGTGTGTGTGTGTGCATGAGAAGAGAAGATAAAGGGTAAATTGTTTGAACGGCTTCATGAATGTGTTCATTGCTTAAGAATCTATCGATCTGCAGCAGCAGTTTTTGTTCAGGCGGCGTAACTAAATGCTTCTGAGAGGCAGAAAAAAAGCTGCAGGCAATGGGGAGGACAGGTACAGCAGACGGCTGCAACTTACAGCCTCCTGCCTCCTCTGGGACTTTTGCCTCTGTCTTTGTGCTTAAAGGTGACTGTGAGGAGGAGGAGGAGGAGGAGGAAGGTTTCATGCATAATGACTGACCACTGAAAAAAAAAAAATGTCACTGAAGAACAAATTGTTTGAGCTCTTATTTGTGTGCTTGCAGGTTTGGGAGTTGTGATTATTCTTCTCAGCTGCGTGGTCACCACCATCACTTGCCTCTCCATGTCTGCCATCTGTACCAACGGTGTGGTCAGAGGAGGTAAGACCCAAACAGAAACGTCTTGAATTCAACCTTTCATGCAGGCATTTCATTTTATAAACAGATTTTCATACAATCGAGCCACTGCAGCTTTCGAGGTTAGGGTTAGGATGAGTGCCGTCTGTTTGCACAGTGGTAGCATTAATTGTCAGCGCCAGTTTAAATATTATTTTTAAGTGTGCAGAGCCTCAGATAACACACATTCATCCAGACAAAAAAAAATCTTTTACTATAAGAATGGGAAGACCGAGAGGACACTTTGTGGAGATAAAGACAGCAGCTGAATGTCACCTATCGGGCTCTTCTCTCAGCTTTCCAGCCTGCTGAACTTGACTCCTGACGTTGAATCAATAAATCAGTGATGTGAGGATTAATCATTCACTACTGTATGTATGTATTTCTGTCATTTTGTCATCTCAGGAGGAGCGTACTACCTGATATCTCGCAGTTTGGGCCCAGAGTTTGGCAGTTCGATCGGTCTGATCTTTGCCTTCGCCAACGCGGTGGCCGTAGCCATGTATGTGGTGGGCTTCGCTGAGACTGTTCGTGACTTGCTCCTGGTGCGTGAAGTAGTAATGATGAGGTGACCGTGGGAGGAATTGTGTAAATGTCTCATTTCAAGATATTGGACTGCTCTCTCATCCGTGCCTCTTTTGTCGCACTCAGGAGAACGATGCCATCATGGTGGATGAATTGAACGACATCAGGATCGTTGGATGTATTACGGTGGTGTTGTTGTTGGGCATATCACTTGCTGGGATGGAGTGGGAAGCCAAGGTGAGAGATCAGCTGGTCATTTGGCATTTTCTGGGCGTAAAAAATGTTAAAAAAAAATGTAATCAATTTGTGTCTCACCGCTCTTCTAATCAATTACTTCTTTGTCCCTACAGGCACAGTTGCTTCTGCTGGTTGTCTTGCTGGTGGCCATTGTAAACGTATTTGTAGGAACTTTCATTCCTCCAACTGAAACCAAGAATTCCCAAGGCATCTTCCATTACAACTGTGAGACTCCCTCTTCATTACAAAAACAACTAACTCAAAATAATGTGAACTCTTGGCTCATCTGCGAATATCTCATCATTCTGTAACTTTTTATTTCCACAGCGAAAGTATTCATGGAGAATTTTCCTCCAGCTTTTCGGGACGGCGAGTCATTTTTTTCGGTGTTTGCCGTCTTCTTCCCTGCTGCCACCGGGATCCTGGCTGGAGCCAACATCTCTGGTGACTTAAAGGTAACTTTTGCTTAGAGTTTCAAACAAAAGGTTAGAGGAGATTTAAAAAATAGGTTAACAAATAAATAAAGGATAGCATTTTTAACATAGCATCATTGATTTATTTTGTCTTCTACATTTTTAAATATATCTTTACCGCAAAAACAGTTTCCTCACAGCTACTTTTCTGCTATAAATGTGACACATTCAAACGCAGATGTTTTTTTTAATAGGATCCCCAAGCCGCCATACCTAAAGGTACACTTCTTGCCATCCTGATTACTGGTGTTACCTACCTGGGTGTGGCCGTCTGTGTCTGTAAGTACAGTAACCCATGACAACTCCAATGAGAAACTACTACTAATTACTAATTTCACATTTGTATTTTTCATTTATTTTCCTTCATCTTCATGATATTATTAGATATATTTAAACAGAGCCCCTTTTTTCTTTGCTGATTTTTGTCCGGCTAATAAATGCAAACAGTTACATACTTAGCATTTCTGTGAGTTTGGTTGTTAGACTACAAAGTCGAACACATGGCATCTGTTCTTCTCTCTTGCCCAGCTGCCACTGTTGTCCGTGATGCCACCGGAAACCTAACCAACATCATTAATTCTAGTATAACATGTAATGGTACAGCACAAGCCGCCTGTGAGCTTGGCTGGGATTTCTCATCTTGTGCGGTGGAAAACTGCAAATATGGCTTGATGAACAACAACCAGGTGCGTAGCATTTCACACTCTAATCTGCAAAGATGGCGGCTCTTGTTTCATCACTAATGCTGTCCTCTCCTCACCTCTGGCTCAGGTGATGACCCTGGTATCTGGCTTCGGTCCCCTCATCACCGCTGGAACGTTCTCAGCCACCCTTTCATCAGCTCTGGCTTCCCTCGTTAGCGCACCCAAAGTCTTCCAGGTCAGTGGATCTCCATGTTGGTGCAACTTCAGGCGCGACTAGATTATTAATCTGAACTACTGTAAAACAAACTTTTCTTAATCAAGCTCCATCTCTTCTCAGGCTCTGTGTAAAGACAACATCTACAAGATCCTGCACTTCTTTGCCAAGGGATATGGCAAGAACGACGAGCCAATCCCTGGCTACATCCTCACATTCGTTATTTCCGTGGCCTTCATTCTCATTGGTCAGTTCACTTGTCTGTCAATAACATCCCAACATCTATATAACAACTTCAATCTCAAACTTCATTAAAAAATTCAACAAAGGAGAAAATGTGCAACAAAAATGTGTAGCTGTTTTTCATTTGGCAGAAAATGACCCAAACTTTCTGCATTTGATCTTAACTGAATCCCATTTCGATCTTCATTGTCTCCATAGCTGATCTCAACACCATCGCTGAAATCATCTCAAACTTCTTCCTGGCATCTTATGCTCTCATCAATTTCTCCTGCTTCCATGCGTCCTTCGCCAAGTCTCCAGGTTTGTTCCTTCATACAAAACAGCTCTGAAGAGAAGGTTGCGTTGAAGGACTGAGGAAATTCTACTTGTTTGCATTCACTAGTACCTCAGTTGTTGTTTTCTCAGGAGATACACAGACCATAAATAACTGTAGATATATTAAAACAAGAAAGAAAGAAACCACCTGATTTAAGATATTTCCAAGGAAATTTTAGCTGTTTTGGATAATTAGGTTTGGAATTGTTTTAACTTCAAAGTAAGATTTTAAGACTCAATGCTGCGTCACCGTTCATGGATTTGTCTTTGAATAGAGTGTTTTCCATCACTTTTCCAAGAGTCGTAGTTATGAAATGTCATGCTTTTCCCAGGTTGGAGACCAGCATATAAATACTACAACATGTGGCTGTCCCTGTTGGGCGCATTGCTCTGTTGCGCCGTCATGTTTGTAATCAACTGGTGGGCCGCTCTGCTCACATTCGGCATTGAACTCCTCCTCTTCATTTACGTCATAGTCAAGAAGCCAGGTGAGTTGTTTGTGTGTGTGTGTGTGCATGTTTTTCAGTACATTCATAAGGTCTGCATGGATGAAGCTAACCCGTGAGGATTATTCTTTTATCTTTTTCCAGATGTGAACTGGGGTTCATCCACGCAGGCGGTGACATTTGTGAGGGCAGTGAGCAACGCCCTGTCTCTCACCGGAGTCGAGGATCATGTCAAGAACTTCAGGTAAAAGTCTGCATTGCATCAACTCGAGTGCAGATGCTCAAAACAAAGCAGCTGTCAACAGAAACATAGCAACCTGAAGCACTGAATACAAAAGACATATTGAGAATTTGAACTATAAAGTGCCATTGTGCAAATTTTCTTTTTCAGGCCTCAGATCTTAGCACTGACAGGTGGAGCACGGAGCAGACCAGCTCTTCTCGACTTGGCTCACTCCTTCTCTAAGACCTATGGACTCTGTCTTACCTGTGAAGTCTTTGTGGTAAGGTTACATTTAAGTCTCTTTTTGACAAAGGCAATACAATAGAAAGAACACCCCTCGTCTTTCCGAAGTCTTTATTTAAATACCGACCTTCTATTCAAATCAAAAGTTGCACATCTAGCTAATTTAAATTGTGCAGAGCTCAGACTTCACATGCGGTGGATGTTCGAGGGAATATTAATCAGGGATGAAGAAAATGCCAACTGTCTGGATTCCTGAGTCTAAAGTTTAGGTTCAGCTATGTCTGTTGAATATGAAAAAGGTGTATGTTGGATCTCTGTCTCTTGCGAACACGCTCACACACAAACATACACACTCACATGCAGCTGTGTATTGTGATATCTTCACAGGGCCCGAGATCAGAAACTCTGGGGCTGATGAACGCTAGCGTGGAGAAGAACCAGCAATGGCTGAGGAAGACCAAACGCAAGGCATTTTACACTGCGGTGGCCTGTGAGGACTTCAGGTCAGGAGCCAACAGCCTGCTGCAGGTTAGTGCGGTCGTCACTTACAAAACACACCTGAAACTAAAGAGATAATCACCAAACAAACTAAAGAAGAAAAAAATCCATTTGATTAATGTGTAACTTGCGGAGGGAAATGTCAAAAACACGTTTTATTGTCACGTTTCTTCTTCACAACACTGGGTATCTATTGCTGTGTTATGACTCTTTGATCTGTCTTAGTGCAGAAGCAAGAATGGTAGAGAGTTAATGAGGAGCAGGAAAACAATCTTATGGCTCCGACTATCGCACTTCTGAGATAAGGCCCCCGGTTCATTGTAAGGATTGCTAACATCAAACAGCACAGAAGATTAAAAGCTATAATTGATTAACACTGCATTGGATGAGTCCCGGCAGTCAAAGTGAGATATGCTGAGTGATCTGGTCATAATTTCTGGCAGTAAAAAAAAAAAAAAAAAGCCCAACAGTCTCCTTGTTGGGGACATTTTGAAATGTTTGAATTTGTTTTTCTTCTCCAGTTAATAATGACCCCAGGTTTTTGCAACCGCAGGGTAACAAAATGCTGCTTCACTTCACTAAATTTGACTTTTATCTTCATGTTTCATGAGTGTGTTGTTCGTTGTGCTCTTCCTCACAGGTTACTGGTCTCGGCCGTATGAAGCCAAACACGTTAATGATCGGCTTCAAGAGGAACTGGAAGAATTCGAGCCCGGACTCGGTGCAGAGTTATGTGGGAATACTGCAGTAAGTCACAAACAAACACTCACACAGCAGGCACACATGACAGTTATACACCCCCAGATTAAAGCCTGACCTGGTGTCCTTACTCTCTTTTCCTCTTTGGCAGTGATGCCTTTGACTTTGAATACGGGACCCTGGTGCTGAGGATAAACCAGGGACTTGATGTGTCGCACCTCGTGGAGGCAGAAGGTCAGTATGAAGACTCCTGTAGGTGATGTGCTTTAATCTATAGGAAGCCCCGCATCAGCACAACAACTTCTGTTTATGAAGCACTTTTCAAGCAAGCTGCACAGTGGCAGGTTATGAAGGAGGATGAAATGCAGAGACAGGAAGTGGCCTCAAAAGAGGAGCATGAAATAAACATCGATACAGTTAAGCTTAAAAAAAAGCCTTAAAGTTTGTTAAGGATACTGAAAAACAAAGAGATGACCCAACCCTCAACTGAACTACTGAAAGAAAAACAAAAGCGATAATCAACAACTGTCCTGCTGCTGTCATGTCTGAACTTTCAGTCTGAAAACAACCTGCAGTAAACAACTATGATTATAAAAATCTGTGATAAGCCAGGGCACTTTGTTCTGTAGATTACAGAGTGTAAAGGTTAGACAGTTAACAGATTAGATAATGAAATAAATGCCTCTGTTGAAATCCTTACAATAACAAAGATAATCCCAATAATTCATTTCTGATCCTGTCTTTCAGAGGAGACGCTGAAGGCAGCAAAGGAGCAGGAGGCGCTGGATTTCGATAACGTGGGGAAAGGAAAAGGAGTGTTCAGGAAGAACAGGAAATCTTCTCAGCAAGTCCTGACCACCAGAGGTATTTCTTCTTGACATACTTTTCAGAGATGTTTTATTCTGAGTCATCTCAAGTGATGGTTGCATCAAAAGATGAGCATGAGATCTTTAAATATCTGGTGAGAGGAGACATCTCTTCTTTCTCCTCCACACACACACACTCACTTTTCCACTTGAATAACACACTTTTAGCAAATGAAACCAATGACACACACATTTTTTTTTTTTTTTTGGAAACTTCTCCACACTCCCATTGAGATGTAATTGAATCAAGTGCTCCCACTAAAGATGCCCCTGAGGGTGTAATCCAATAATATGGTCCCTTTCGTTCCAGTTTGAAGAGCATCTCTCATAGTCCTTTAACCCAGACAGCAGAGGGTGCTTTCAGCCTCTCCCATGACCTGTCTCCTTCTCTACATCACACACACACATACACACATATCACCGAGCTGCGTCTTGGCAAGACTGCGACGGTCGTTAGTATGCAATCTGGATCCCACTCATTGAAACATTAAACCTGAGAGCTGGCTGTTCTTGCTGATGTAGAGTCAGCTCTTAATGTTGATTTGTGCTAGTTTTCCCATCCAACTTCACTCTCCGCACTCTCTCAATGAATTACTTCCCCTCCTACTGTTCCTCACCCTCATCCAGTTCTCATTTCTCTTATTTTTTTCTTTCCCTCCCTGTCTCAGTGTCCGTGAGCACGCCGCCCCCCCAGGTTGCCAAGATGAATGAGAGGCTGATGGAGGCCAGTGCACAGTTCAAGACGAAACAGATGAAAGGCACCATTGATGTGTGGTGGCTGTTTGACGATGGCGGTAGGTGCTGCACCCCCCCCCCACCCCCCAGGCAGTCTTCTTCTACGTACCTCTCCTATAGATTTTAATAGACTTCAACAGGGAGACAAATCACTTTGCTCCTCAATGCTGATGCAGACAAATCAGATTGAAGAAATGAGCAAAATAAATCAAATCAAGTGAATCTGTTGTGTCCTGCCCAAAGCTTGATCTGTCCAGAAAAAATTAATGGAAGTGCTTTAATAAGTTTCTGAGTTCTCCTGTTATAACGTATAAAATCACAAAAGTAAATG